>JASANB010007476.1:0-37654 GCA_030248155.1 Sabatieria punctata | reverse complement strand
AGCAAATCAATCAATACGAGAGCGCTGGCCAAGGCACAGCCGCACACGGGCGCACAGGCAGCGATGAGTCAGACCATGTGCCTACTGAGCCGGCCGCTGAGGGACCGATAAAACCGATGTTTACCGGGTATGGGTTTTCCCCCTACCTGTAGGGGTTTTTTTCGCTCCGTAGGGGGAAATTTTCAGGGCACGCTGCGGGGGGCCTGTTTTAAAAACATAAAAAGGGTTAGGTGTAGCTGGGGGGGGGCGAATCAGGGAAGGTCAGGAATGGACTAGACATTAATTAATTAACTTTCTTATGGCTATACAACTCCGGAACGTGCCCTATACTGATGCGTACCCCTAGGGGTATTTTTATATTTGGAAAACAGGCCCTCCGGCCGGAGCGTGCCCCGTACTGATGCGTCTCTAGGGGTATTTTTATATTTGGAAAACAGGTCCTCCGGAGCGTGCCTATACTGATGCGTCCCCCTAGGGGTATTTTTATGTTTTTAAAACAGGCCCCCCGCAGCGTGCCCTATACTGATGCGTCTCTAGGGATACTTTTATATTTGGCAAAACAGGCCCCCGGGGCGTGTCCTATGCTGATTTAGTGATCATTAGACTCGCCAAGCGAAGGGCTTTCAAATGATATATGACACGACCATTTTGGACGATTTTGAAATTTTGGAATTTTGCCAAAAAAATAATCGATAATCGATATTTATCGATAGAAATTTATAATTAATTATGATCATTAAACACATTAGTTTTTGTTTGGGATCGGTTCCTGATTTCCCCCCCCCAGCTACACCTGATCCCATAAAAATACCCCTAGGGGGACGCATCAGTATAGGCACGCTCCGGAGGACCTGTTTTCCAAATATAAAAATACCCCTAGAGACGCATCGGTATGGGGCACGCTCCGGCCGGAGGGCCTCTTTTCCAAATATAAAAATACCCGTAGGGGTACGCATCAGTATAGGGCACGTTCCGGAGTTGTATAGCCATAAGAAAGTTAATTAATTAATGTCTAGTCCATTCCTGACCTTCCCTGATTTCCCCCCCAGCTACACCTAACCCCGGGTTTTTGCATTCAGTTGCACAGATGAAATTTTTAGTTATTTGAACAAGTTTTTACACCATACCACCACAATCTGTGTAAAAAATTATAATGAATTGTAAAATTCTGGGCACACCAATAATACGTGCTAGGATTGGCTTGTTTTCAATCGATTCTTGAGGGCTAATTTTTAAAAATTTTCTTTTCCCAGGTTTGGGCGTCGGCCCACCAGGCCTCTGTCTTACAACTACATATGTACTAAATCCAGTGGCCGTACTAGGGGGTGTAGGGTGTGTACACCCTGCCCCCTTGCTGTGAAGGTAGGAAGGAAAAATTAAACAAAAATAAGAGAAATAAATAAATAATGTGCTAAAACTGTCTGTTTACCGCTCAGAATACCTTTTAAATGCCTTTTTGAAGACTAAATTTTCAAAAATTTCATGCTCTGGTCGGCAGAAAACTTTAAACAACTAACTTGTAATTTCTGTTACTGCATACTACGAGCATGGCAGAGAGCGCCGAGGGTTGGGCGAACGGGTCCTGGGACAAAAAAGGACACAACAGCAGGGCATGTACTGGGCGTTCTGGCAGAAATCGCCGTTGTAGCTGAACTGGTCATCTACGTGTGTGCTCAGGTACTGGGAATTTGTTGTCTATCCAATAGGTATGGTACGGAGTTCTATATCAGACTTCAAATTGGTTCTTTTCTATCAAAACTACATCTACATGTATAGATTTTCAACAATCTCATTCAATTCTTTGCTTCCTCATGGCTAGACCTATTTTGTAGTCACTACTAACTAGTAACTACTAATTTTTGGGGTTTTATGACGTCATCAAGACTACAAATTGACTACGACTATATATTCAGATTTTGTGACTACAAATTGACTACAAAATACCTTTTGAATTTGTGAATTAGTAGTCAGCAAATTCTGGAACTTATTTGGTCATATCATGCACATTAGCCATTTAGAACCGGAAATGGTGCCATTTTATCGATGACATTGGATTCGTGCATACGGACATCAAGCCCAGCAACTACGCGCTCGGCGGAGATGAGAAAACACGAAGGATGGTTTTTTGTTGGACTTTGGACTTGCCGGTCCGATAGAGGAGATTTCAACCGACGGTGAACGAAAGATAAGACATCCCCGACCGTGCGTGCCTTTCCATGGTACGCTGCGCTACTGTTCGTTAAACGTGCATCACCGATTGGAGCATGGACGGCATGACGATGTCATCTCACTGATGTATATGGCCCTCAAATTCATCAATGGCTCAGTTCCTTGTCGGAATAAGAGCAAAAGTGACATTATTCGACTGAAGAAGTCAAGCATAGAAACGATGCTGCAAAACTGCCCTCAAAACTATAGAAGAATAACCAACTACCTAGACACACTGAACTACTATTCGCGTCCTGACTATGACAAGCTCAAACAACTTCTAGATGAAGAAAAACAACGATCTCACATACAAGATGCGGACCCGTTTGACTGGGAAGAGGGCGGAACCTTTGCTGAGCACTTTAACATGTCGCTGGAGGCAGCGCTGACTCCGTCAGACCTCTGACTAAATTAACTGACGACTGAATTCCTTGCACACGCCACTTGACTGCACACACATTACTGATATTACCGTACATTACCGATTATTTGTTCTTGTTCACTGTATCCATGTACTTGTTTGCTCGAGTAATTGTGTTTCCCTTGGCCTTCTTTCTTTCTACTTCCGTACATGCATACAGCATTCAATGGTCTCCTTCGCTTAAGATGAGACTGCTGCCGAGACTAAGTCGCACTGACATTCAGCTACAGTACATAGAGAAAGTACTACAGTCATGTCTCGTTAATCCGGACCTCGTTAATCCGGATATTCGGCTTCCGGACAAGATTAGGCCAGGTCCCAATTTTCCCCCATGTTATATGACTCGTTAATCCGGATCCGGATTCGTTAATCCGGACAGAAGATTTGGGGTCCCAACTTAGAAATTTGTATGGTAAAGTGATTCGTTAATCCGGATTTGGTTAATTTGGACAAAATCCATGGGCAATTTTTCAATTCAGGTGTGAATTTCAATTGAATAATGCTTTTCTTTGAGTCAGAATGTGATTATTTTTGCCTTTTTAGGAGCTATAATCAGCTGAAATAAGTTTTTGGGTTTTAATTAGGAGGTACAGCTGTAGAATCTGATATGCAACTAACAAAAAGCTGTAATTTAGACCTTTGACCTGAAAAACAGTATTCTAGCTTTGATTCGTTAATCCGGAAATTCGCTAATCCGGACAAAATTGGCCGGTCCCAACTTGTCCGCATTAACGAGACATGACTGTACGTATACTGCATGTAGCATTTTTGTTTGTGTTTTGTAGCGTTTGTGCAGAAAACGCTGGTTCAGAGATTGATTTAATTGTCACTGCACGAGAAAGTGGGCCATTTTGCGGGCCATGAGTAGGGATGGGCAACGTAAATTAAAATCGGTAATTTACGTACACGTTATTTCTGTTTTACCAGATTTTAATTTCCGTAATCGTAACGTGTTACGGAAATTAAAACGGCCAATTTCTTGCTGTAACGCGTTACGTAAATTAATTTCCGTAACGTCGTAACGAATAAGATTCCAGCCATACGTAAATTAATTTTCGTTTTTCTTCAAAAATCGCTAGTAGGTAGTAGCAATCGAATATCGCGGAAAAAATTATAAAATGAACTGTATGCAATGCAAATTTTAATTCTGTGTTTGTGTTTAATTGGAATTGCATTCGTACGTATTTTTGAAATCTAACTTCACACCAAAAGGAAGGAATGAAATGTGGGTATGTTTTTTTGGCTGAATTACTGTAGCTGCTGAGGGTTTTGCGCAGCAACTAGCCAACTACGTACGTACTACAGACTGTAGTCTACCTACCGCACACTGATGGTTAAACGTATGACAGTACTTACATTTAAGATTAGTAGTGAAGAAAACTATGTAACTTCACTTCTCTGTTTGAATGCATTTTAAATGTACAACATACTGTTGGCAAGTCCGACTGAACCTGGATCTATTAATAGGTTTTTAACCTCAAATTTGTGGACTTTAACCTGAACCTTAACCTATTTTATTTCAGCCGGAGTTGAACCTGTTCCGTTTTATTGGACTTTCTCAACAGGTTCAAATTTCAACTGCAATTTTTAGGCAAACTATGTAAAATTTTCGGTTGGATTGCACAAAATTTTATAGATTTCATGTTTTTATACCTATTTTCAAACTGAAACTGTCAGAAACGAAAGTACACTGCCCTGTAAAGTCTGATGTATGTTTTTCTGCCAGTAGAAAGGCTTATAGCTCAGAAAAGTTGCAAGCAGCGCAAAATATCTACAGTTTTTGGAGATATCGGTGGACTTGAACCTGAACCTATTGTCCAGGTTTTTAGAAGATGGACTTGAACCTGAAATTTCGATGTTGGCTTTGACTTGAACCTGAACCTATTTTTCAACCCTGAACTTTCCAACAATACACATGAATTTATAGTTGCCTGGCTTTTCTGCCTATTTTCTTATACAGGGAGATAACATATTGACAAATTCAAGCCTTCAAAAACGCATCTACAAGATATTTCGACTAACTAAAATTGACCGAAATTAACCGGTTTAGCAGTTCGAAGAGTGGGATTGGGCTTCTGTGCGACAAGGGCGAAAAATTAGCCTTAAAAGTCGCATTTAAGTTTCAGTAGTAACCAAAAATATGCCTATAATACAACAAAACAATGCGGTGGCCTCAGGATTCCACAGAAAAATCTGTTTTACGCTAGGAACGTAAATTAATTGACGTACGGAAATTAATTTACGTATTGCTAAATTTTAATTTTCGTATTCGTTTAATTTCCGTATCCGGATTTTTTTAATTACGGTAATTGTTAAGCGTAACGTAAATTAAAAATCGGCGCTTAATTTACGTTACGCGTTACGAAAATTAATTTACGTGCCCATCCCTAGCCATGAGGAAGCAAAGAATTGAATGAGATTGTTGAAAATTTACATGTAGATGTAGTTTTGATAGTAAAGAACGAATTTGAAGTCCGTTTTGCCCTAGCTCTCTTTCTTGGTCTGATATAGAACCCTGTACCTTCCAGAGTATGACAAAACTCAATGTTGCTAAACTTAATATTTAGATATTGAAACATATGTAAAAATACACGCTGAATCTCATGGTGACATCCATTTTTTTGTTTAGACTCGAAAATTGCATTTTTTCGGACTCTGAAATATTTAAAGCGAAAAAAACTCAAATTTTTGTCGTAGGAAAAGTCGTTTGAATGGCTTAAAAGATGCGCCATGTTGTCCTCTTTTGAATGGTGTAAAGATATCTAGGGGTTGGATGGGGTGGACGGGCCACTTTGGCCGTCTGAATGCTAAAAAATCGATCATCTATTTTACTTTTTCTCAAAATAAATGCCTTGGGATTAGTTTGTTCAGGTTAAATGCATAACGCTAATTGCAGAATGACGTTTTCGTGCCTCAGATAGTTTAAACAGACCATTTGCTACTGTTTTCACATCTGCATATAGGTGTCTCGTGCCGCGTCGTTGGCTCAGTGGGTAGCTTGCTGCCTCTGAGTCACGGCGGCCCCTGCATCCCTAGCGATTGTAGTGGTTCATCCTCTCGGCGCGGCAAGTTTCTTGCTGCAAAGAGTTGGTCGTCGGCACAACGCTCCACCCAGGCCACCGAGGTTACAGCGAGTAGGTAAAATGGGAACCGCCTGGATCTGCCGTTGCACCGAAGCCGCTCCACAAAGCATGCCGCATTGGGAAAAAGATCTACGATGTCAGAAGCTGTCTGAGAAACCAACTATGCCGGGAGCCCTCGGCCGTCGGGAGCTGTCAGCATCGTGGCATCAACACGCCGGCCGCCCTCCTGGTGACCGGCACCCAGCAGCATGGCTAGGAGTGGCTGGCAGTGAAAGAAGGGGCAACGTCCGAGATGACGAAATCACGGGGAAGCGGAATGGACCTCGAGTCTGATCGCAGGCCGTAAGGCCCCCCGCACATCGGATCGGATCGGATAGGTGTCTCCTTCTGAGGTGCGCCATTTTGAGCATGACTTATGTGTGATACAGTAAGTGCCGACTCTTCTGTCAATTTCATGCAGAACGCAAAAATTCAATGATTATTTTACATTTCTTTTATATTTTACTTTGTATTGTATACTCAGTCAGTTGGTTTAATAGACATATTTTGAATTTGAACTTAATCGGATCATTAGTTCAAAATATATGACTGATTGGATAAAGGTGGTTTTTATAAAAATGCCAAATATGTAGCTTTGGTTTTTTTGTCTATACCGGTTGTTCAATTTCCACCAAACCAATGTATTTGGTAGAAGACAACGAAATAAATGTAATGGTGACATCCACAGATTGCTGAAACCAGCTATTCCTGAGAAATAAATGAGCAATATGTAGATTGTAGATATGTTCCGACTGCAATATACCAAATCATAGGTGGTTTATTCAGTTTTACAGGCAACTTAAGCAATATGCGTTCCTGAATTTCTAAAAAAACGACTAACTGGCACAAAGATTGCATCTCAAAAAATTGGTGGAGACTGGCTTTTTTGGTGCGGGCAAGCCCTCAGATTTCTTCTTTTCCAATTTCTTCTCGAAATGGTCCGATGTAATAAAACGGAAAATACCCAAGAATTTTAAAAATAATTGCAAATAATTGGCCCAAAAACTGTTTCCATGAAAATTTGGATATGTTCCGGAAAATATTGTAATGGTGTGCAAGATTTATGCAGGTGTGAGCATGGAAAACTTATAGTGCAATTCCCGCTGTGTGACAGCTGCGTCGAGGTGAACACGAAAATGCGAGATGTATACGCTAAATGCTTGTTCAAGAAATGATACAGCCTGCGAGCCACAGAATAAACTTATTGATTTTATCGTGTATCAGACACAACTATTACAGGTAAATCTTTATCACACAGCAGTGTCCATTTTTGCGAGCTATAGGAACCACACGTTTCTTCTTGCGACACATTGGCTTCTTTTTGATTTTGCAAGTGTCTGGTTTAGTATCGCCAGTGTTTTCCTCCGCCTCCTTCAAGTCGTCATTATCGCTTTTTTCCTGTTCCGGCTTGTCTTGTTTCGCCGCTTTCTGTTCAGTTGTCTCGCTATCAAAAAGCAACTCTGCCGAATCTATTTTCTCCTCTTTCTCATTTGTAAAGAGCAGCTCTGCCAGATCAATTTTTTCCTCCTCCTCGTCACTCAACATTAGTTCAACAGCCAAATCTTGCGCCGCCATTCTCGAGCAGGTAAAAAAGTACAATGACTGAATTTTCTGAAACTACTTCTTTTATAGTGAAAGGAATTTGGATTTTACCTTGAGAAATTGGGTAAACACCTGACAGTTTTCTAAATTTCTTAACCCTAACAGTTTTGACCAAAATAACAGTAGCTGCTGAAATAAGAAATAAAAACAGATAAAAAGTAGCTCCTCACCAGAGCTAAGAAAACAAATACTTACCACAACCGGTGCTCCCAACACTACCAAACAGATAATGGACTCACTCCTAGTTAAGTCAGAAATGAGACCCAAAATCCACCTGGTAGCCCTGAAGAGGGCTGCTGGGTTATGTGTTGTAAGCCTTGCCCACATACATGTACTAGGGGGGGTTTGGGGGGTTACCCCCCCTGCTGGAAAGGCCAAACCCCCCCCTCACCCCCCCCCCGAGACAGGTTAAGGGACCCCTCCCCCCGACCAAAAAATACAAGTGGTGGTAGTGGCTCCAGTATTAACAAACTGGGTCAGAAATCACTAATTTTTAGCCTAAAATTCACTTGAAAAGCCTTTGGAAACCGAATTTGGCGTTTCCACTGCTGATATTTAAGAAAAATCGGTGTTTTTGGAAGCTCTTTTTGTCATTTTTTGCTTGTTTTTAGCTTTAAAACGCTATTTGGCAGCTTAAAATAGCGATTTTTAGCGTCCTTACTGAAAAAATCGTGCTAAAAACGCATTTCTAGGCGTTTTGGAGCTTTTTGAAATTTGGGACCCCCCACCTGGGCGAAACCCCCCCCCTCGACCCCCCACCTGAGGAAAAAACCCCCCCTACCCCCCTCCCCCCAGGTCGGCCCGGAGCTGTTACATGTATGCTTGCCCAACACTTTGATCGTAGCGAAGTGGAGCGCGAGATAATTTCTGAAAAGACAGAACAAATTTGGGAAAACAGAAATAGTTTTTAGAAAACGAAATTTGGAAAGGTGAAATAATTTTAGAAAACTGAAATTTGAAAAATAGAAATAAAGTGGAAAATAGAAAAGAGAAAAACAGAAATTTGGAAACTTACTTTGCGAATCCGCAGCCAAAGCTCCCTAGCAGACAGAAGGTAAATGAGAGCCACAATCCTTGAGATAGTCTGTCCGATCTGTAAGAAGCGCACAAACGCACATCGATCTAAACGGCCAGAGCAGACAAGCAGAGAAAGAATTAGGTGACTCAGGCGGTCAGGCATACAGATGTGGGCGCAAAACTAGCTAGTAGTTTACTACGTACTTTGGCACTACACACATGGCATGGCGGGGCAGAATGCGGCAGGTGCGAGGTGACTCAATCGGCTCGCACAGAGCTATGTATCTGGGCACCAACACGTAAACATTAGTACTGCGTAGGTTACCAAGGTTTTTTACTAAAATTCTCTCCCACAACTTCAAAATTGTGAGGGGCAGTGTTGAAATCTGGAGGGGCAATTTGAATTTCCAAAATCAAACCCGAATTCTGAGGGAGGCAGTAATCTTAATCTGAAAGAGAGGAGTAAAAATCTGACTGAGGCTTTCGTCACCACTTATACATAGCCCTTTTACAACTACTAATCTAACCGAGTGCGTGGCTCAATTGGTAAAACCGACAAGCCCGTGACCGAAACGTTGAAAGTTGGAACCCCACCCGAACAAAAGTTTTTCCCAATTTCGACGAGTGGGCGGAGTCGTAAGGGGCGGAGTCTCGAGATAAGCTCGGCGAGCTTATCTGGAGACGGGCTGACGGCCCCCCAGTGGACCGCACCTTACTACTCTTGAGCATGGTGTCAAGAAATCGAAAAAATCTCCTTTCAGATAGCACTTAAAAATAAAAATCGCAATTATCCAAGATGTTGCCGGTAAGCTAGGGAGCTGTCTAATACACCAATCGAAAGCTCTTGATTGGCTCTAAAATCTCTATTCAGCAGATGTTTAAATTTACGCTCTGATAATCCATAAAAACGTCTGTTTTCTGAGGGTCCATCAGGCCATTGCATAATCAGCATTAATTTAACGGCCATAAAAAGGTTGCAAAGCAACGTAGCCACAAATGAGCATCATTTTCGAATTGCTCTGACTGTGACGAATCTTTTGGTGTGCAGAATAGCGTTGTCAAACGACGCACTAGGGCACGGCACACAGAAACAGCTTAAAAATCCGGGTCTGAAGCACACATTTTCAGGCCATCTCTTTACAGCTTTACAAAAATTGAACCAAAGCAGCTAGAACGATGTGCGTTACATTCTGTTATAGATCTCGCCGAGCTGCGTCGAATAAAGGGCTGGCGAGTCTTCTGCGGGTAGAAATGAGGAAATAGCAAGATCTGAAACTTTACCTACTTATCAACCCTCTGCCCACCTTCAGAAAAATCTAAATTTTGGGCGAACAGTTGAAGATAGTTGCGCTGAGCACACTGTTAGAAAGCCATGTTAATTCTGCATCGAACGGTGGCAAAACTGTTTCAATCGGTTCAAGCATTCACGAGCTATAGGGCGGCAACTTTGTTGGCGCCCATCACATTTTGAGATTTGGTCGAGTTGGACCCCCTAACGCAGGGCGCAGGTCAGTTGGCCAGCCGGCGTCAATGATTAGCCAGTTGTAAATCATCTTTGACAGCAAATGAACAGTTGACCGTGCTCCAAGTCTTGTTTTATCTCTCTGTTTGCTCATCACGTGTAGCGGTAGAGAGAAGTTTGTCTATAGAGTAGGTGGACCTAATTTCGGTCGGTCTCCAGAAAATCGTCCAAAAGCCTTAAAAATAGGTAAAAATCGATCTGAATTTTTGCAGAACTGAACAGTCGTTCAGTTCAGTCGTGGTACGTCAGACTACCAGCAGAAAACTCGCTATAAAATCGACTTCTCCAAAACTAAGCTAAGAATCTTGGTGTTCGACTTGTGGCAGTTGTCTAAATTCAAGCTCTTTCCTTTCATCATCATCCTTGGAGTCTCTGAGGCGTTAGATATCCTTTGAATTTAGACACTATTCTGTGAAACGGGCATTTTTGTGCATCAACGTAACAGGAAAGTGGGAAGGCAAAAAGTAGGTTTACCGAACTTTACAAAGGTTGCGTGACCGAAACGAGACGGGAAACGCACCATTGGAAGCGCCACGGCCTGTTCTATCTACTGGTGAAGACCACGTCCCAATTCAGACTTGTTCACGTGAGCTATACATCAAAACGTCGGAAAAACCGTGGTCATATGAATTAACGATAACGATTTTTGAGCTGTTTCCGTGTGCCGTGCCCTTGTGCGTAATTTGACAACGCTATTCGGCAGACCAAAAGATTCGTCACAGTCAGGGCAATTCGAAAATGATGCTCATTTGTGGCTACGTTGCTTTGCAACCTTTTTTATGGCCGTTAAATTAATGCTGATTATGCAATGGCCTGACGGACCATCAGAAAACAGACGTTTTTATGGATTATCAGAGCGTAAATTTGAACATCTATTGAATAGAGATTTTAGAGCAAATCAAGAGCTTTCGATTGGTGTATTAGACGGCTCTCTAGCTTAGCGGCAACACCTTGGATAATTGCGATTTTTATTTTTAAGTGCTATCTGAACAGAGATTTTTTCGATTTCTTGACATCATGCTCAAGATTGCGTGGCCCAAACGAGACGGGAAGCGCACCATTGGAAGCGCCACTGTCTTTTCTATCTACTGGTGAAGACCACGCCCCAATTCAGACTTGTTCACGTGAGCTATAGATCAAAAGGTCGGAAAAACCGTGTTCATATGAATTAACGATGGTGTTCAAAGGCCCTGTGAGGGCCCGTATGTGGGTGGACCAAGTATGTGAATTCCGATACCATTGATACTGCCTTGATCTGGCGAATCGAGCCGTGTGTCAGGCATTGAGATCGGGTCACTTAAACAGTTAATAGAGCCGGAAATTCCCGAAATCTCTCATTTTTTACTGCAAATTTCAGTGTTTTAAAGTAGTGGTAGGGCTCGCAGGCATACAAGTAACAGGCCATCCGCCGAAGCGGAGGGGGTTGGGGTCTGAGACCAAATTTTGGGATGGGGTTGGGCACTAAAAAACGCTCAAAAATCGAAAAAATTGCAATTTTTGGCTAAAATCGTCGAAAATCGCTAATTTCGGCTGAAATACAGCTAAAAGTGCTGTTTTATAGGCGATTTTGGGAATTTTTGTGTCTGAAATTGCAAAAAAAAGCAAAAATTTGCTAAAAATATTACTTGCCACAAAAACCGAAGGGGGTCAGAAAAATCGTCTCATGGGGGGTCCATGCCAAAGATGCTGAAACACTTCTCAAACCGCAGTGTAGTTGTGACTATCACGACCGAAGTGAACATGACCTACCTCATTCTGGAATTAACTGTAACATCGACTTAGGGAAGAACCTTCCCCAGATGGGGACACCCCGAGGCGATTTTCCCGACACCACTCCGATTTTTCTGGCAAGTAATATTTTCAGCTAATTTTTGCGATTTCTTGCAATTTCAGACACAAAAATTCAAAAATCGCCTACAAAACAGCACTTTTTAGCTATATTTCAGCCCAAAATAGCGATTTTTGACCATTTTTAGCCGAAAAATTGCCATTTTTTTTCGATTTTTGAGCGTTTTTTAGTGCCCAACCCCATCCCAAAGTTTGGTCTCAGACCCCTCTGGCCGGCGCCAGACCCCCAACCCCCCTCCTCTTCGGCGGATGACCTGTTACTTGTATGCCTGCGAGCCCTACCACTACTCTAAAACACAGGAATTTGCAGTAAAAATGAGAGATTTCGGGAATTTCCGGCTCTATTAACTGTTTAAGTAACCCGATCTCAATGCCTGACACACGGCTCGATTCGCCAGATCAAGGCGGTGTCAATGGTGTCGGAATTCACATGCTTGGTCCACATGCCTTCACAGGGCCTTTGAACACCATCGTTAATTCATATGACCACGGTTTTTCCGACGTTTTGATCCATAGCTCACATGAACAAGTCTAAATTGCGACGTGGTCTTCACCAGTAGATAGAACAGACCGTGGCGCTTCCAGTGGTGCGTTTCCCGTCTCGTTTGGGCCGCGCAATCTTGAGCATGATGTCAAGACATCGAAAAAATCTTCGTTCAAATAGCACTTAAAAATATAAATCGCAATTATCCAAGGTGTTGCCGCTAAGCTAGAGAGCTGTCTAATACACCAATCGAAAGCTCTTGATTTGCTCTAAAATCTCTATTCAGTAGATGTTTAAATTTACGCTCTGATAATCCATAAAATCGTCTGTTTTCTGATGGTCCGTCAGGCCATTGCATAATCAGCATTAATTTAACGGCCATAAAAAGGTTGCAAAGCAACGTAGCCACAAATGAGCATCATTTTCGAATTTCTCTGACTGTGACGAATCTTTTGGTGTGCAGAATAGCGTTGTCAAACCACGCACAAGGGCACGGCACATGGAAACAGCTTAAAAATCGTTATTGTTAATTCATACGACCACGGTTTTTCCGATGTTTTGATCTGTAGCTCACGTGAACACGTCTCAATTGGGACGTGGTCTTCACCAGTAGATAGAACAGACCGCGGCGGTTCCAATGGGGAGTCTCCCGTCTCGATTGGGCCACGCAATCTTGAGCATGGTGTCAAGAAATCTAAAAAATCTGTTTTCAGATAGCAGTCAAAAATAAAAATCGCAATTATCCAAGGTATTGCCGGTAAGCTAGGGAGCTGTCTAATACAGCAATCGAAAGCTCTTGATTCGCTCTAAAATATCTATTCAGCAGATGTGTAAATTTACGCTCTGATAATCCATAAAAACGTCTGTTTTCTGAGGGTCCATCAGGCCATTGCTTAATCAGCATAATTCAGCGGCCATAAAAAGGGTGTAATGCAACGTAGCCACAAATGAGCATCATTTTCGAATTTCTCTGACTGTGACAAATCTTTTGGTGTGCAGAATAGCGTTGTCAAACCACGCACAAGGGCACGGCACACAGAAACCGCTTGAAAATCCGAGTCTGAAACACACATTTTTAGGCCATATATTTACAGCTTCACAAAAATTGAACCAAAGCAGCTAGAATGATGTGCGTTACATTTCATTATAGATCTCGCCGAGCTGCGTCGAATAAAGGGTTGGCGAGCCGAGATAAAGAGGTTAGAAATGAGGAAATAGCAAGATCTGAAACTTTACCTACTTTTCAACCCTCAGCCCACCTTCAGAAAAATCTAAATTGTGGGCGAACAGTTGAAGATAGGGTGGCGCTGAGCACACTGTTAGAAAGCCATGTTAATTCTGCATCGAACGGTGGCAAAACTGTTTCAATCGGTTCAAGCATTCACGAGCTATAGGGCGGCAAGTTTGTTGGCGCCCATCATATTTTGAGATTTGGACGAGTTGGACCCCCCCTGGCTCGGGATGATTATTCCTACGAGGAAAAGTCGCGCGAGGAAAAGTTATAAAATATTTACTGTCCCCTCCGCTGTTGCTACTGCTATTCGTCATTCTGACATGTCCTATGTTCTTGCTATTTGTACTTGGACCTCCATCTCTCGCTCATAACAGGCAAGTCTTCTGATAGCTTGTGGGGTGGATTTGGCAAGTCAGATAGAAATAAAATTTGTAGGACGAGGTGGAACAGCAAAAACAAGCCGATTATCACACAAAGCAAGAAAATCTATCTAACATAACGACTTTACAAAGACCATAGTCGGCACTAATGGAGACAGTCCGCTAGCAGATCGAAGCAGATTTAGGTGCAAATTTGCCGCGAAACTTTCAAACGGCAATATCTCTTGAAGTAGGCATCGTACTATAAGAAGGAAGCCGTTTTTGGATTCGTCAGGTAAATCTACATCTAGTAGGACAGAGCCAACGCAACATTAGCATCTCTAATCGACGCAGTCCGTTTGGAAGGTCAAAACAGAGTGAAAGCCATAAGTGCAGATTTGCCGCGAAACTTTGAACGGCCATATCTTTGGAAGGAGACCATCTAGAACAAAATTGAAGTCATTTTTGGAATCAGTGAGAAAAAGTACATCGGGCAAGCTGGTCAGAAATCAAATTTTTGGCCTGGATAAAAAAAGTGATTTTTCGTGCACGGCCAAAATTGGACTTTTTTGTAGTAGTGATTTTCAAATGGCCATAACTTGCCAACCAGAGGTCGTAGCACAAAAATAAAATTATTTTTGAAGTCAGCAGGCCAAAATAGGTCTAGATAACTGCACCATTGCTCGGTTTAGGCTTGTCATCAAAAGATGCGGTCACCAGGCGGGCATTGATCTTCGGAACTTTGGACTTGAATATCTACTGATCCGGGCCGAGTCTAGCCAAATGGACTTTAGATTCGTGATCAGTACAAAAAAATGAATCAGATGGACTACTTCAACTTTAATTTTGAGCAAACAAATTTTTCCGGAGACCTTTGAGGGGGAAGTCTTATCAAGATGTTCAAAACCTATGTGCGTCCAAAATTAGAGTACGCCACGCAAGTATGGTCCCCATATTTGGTAAAAGATGTTCAAACTGTTGAATCTGTTCAAAGATTCTTTTCCTTCAGAATTCCTGGATTCAGTGCACTTCCGTATGAAGCTCGATTAGTGGCAACAGGGCTTCAGTATTTGGATATTCGATGGATACAAGCGGATCTTGTATTCGTGTATAAGTTGTTACATGGCCAAATCGACTTGCCCTTTGACCAATTTTTCTCTATCTGCCCTACAAGTTCTACTCGTAGTCACGCACTACAACTTTCGCGGTATGAAAAGTACTGGGATATCGATATCGATATCGATATTTATAGTTATGCAAGAAAATCTCAAGATTTGAAAGAACAAACTGCTCTCACTGGTTATCAGTCAAGCACTGATGCAATCAGCGGTCTGATATAAATTAAGTAGAGAATCTAAGAAAGGTAGTTGCCCTTCTGAAGCCCTTTAATGAAAAGGTTGACCCCTCAGGCCGATGCCCCACCCTCACTAGGCATAAATGAGCTCAGACAGAATAGCTGTATTTTATCTTATTTTAATCAGAAATAGGACACAATCCTTGATTTTAGCAGAAAATCGGACTTTTTGCCATCCTTTCAACCACCCATCAGCCGGCGTTACCTCCCCAGGATTTAAAAATTTACCACCCACTCAGCCGAAATGCTAGCCCATGTCTGCTTCTGCCCTCCTGCTTCAAGTGTGTACAGTAGAGTGAGCAGCTCTTCAGTGTTGCTGCAGACATATAAGAACCTAACTGTTGCTGTCTGAAAGCTGAGAATGCCAAGAAATTGACGTTTCTGAGAGCTATCATGCCACTGTTAGGTTTTGACACTATTCCAGGGAAATAAACTTGGTGTCAGTTCTGTTTTTTCCTACTTTTCAGGACAAAAAATATCGAAAATATCGATGCCAAATATCGCGATATCGATATCGATATCGATATCGAAAAGTCGATATATCGACCCTTTTTCCAATATCGATATCGATATATCGTCGGAACCCTAGTTTAAACGGCATTTTTGCATTTCAGACAGGATTTTTACCCGATCTTTAGTCATCAAAACCCTGTTTTGAGCCCAAAAAGGTCGCTGAAACCCACTTTTGGACACCAAAAAAAGGTCGCTGAAACCCCTTTGAGCATAGCCCTGAAACACTATTTTGGATCAGAAATATTCCTCCCCCCCAGCCGAAAACCCAGATACATGTGTGATCTCAACCGATTTGAATGAACCTTTTTTTAATGAAAGACAGAGAAATTCTTGACAGATTGGTGCAATTTTCATTAAGATAGTCTGTTTGGTTCCTGAGATATTTGCCCTCAATGTAAAATCAGAGATTTTGGTAATGAACAGCAGCGCTTTTATTATTTCGTTGCACTTCATAATAAGACAGATTCCTACAGCCAAGGGCTAACGTCACGAGGCTTTTCTGGTGACACTACTGTTGTTTGTGTATACACATACACATTTACCATACACAAAAATACACATTGTTTTTTCAATGTGTATACACATACACATACACATACACATACACATTGAAAATTCTGATACACATTACCATACACAAACAGTACTCAAAATGTGTATTTTTGTGTATGTGTATTTGATTAGCAAAATTCGATAAAGTATGCAACAAAATTCGAGGATTTAGATGTTTTTACTGCATCAATGGAGAGTAGATATTCTCAAAAAGCCTTAGAATAGCCTCAAGTAATTCCATTCCAAAGCTATGTAAGGTTTCAAACAGTGGACATTGAGACATCTGATTTTCCTAGCATTTCTGGCTCAAAATCTATCAAAAAATTGAAGTTTTAGCAGAATACACATACACAAATATACACAAAAATACACATTGTTTTGTTGAATGTGTATACACAAATTACCATACACATTCGACAGCAAATGTGTATACACTTACACATACACATACACATTCGGAAAATCCAATACCAAACAACAGTAGGTGACACACAAACTCGGTTACTTCACGAAGCTTAGGAATGACTTTGTACAATAACGTATTCCAAAAAAAAGATTGGCACTTTTAGGTCAACCAATTGCGTAAACTGCCCCATAAATAGAATAAAAAGGCATTAGAAGTTGATTGAAAAATGGAGATGAGGGGAGTTTAGCGTGTAGTGCCAGTAGCATCGCAATCGCTGATTGGTTGATGCAATAGTAATCGATTTTTAGTCTCGCGCTGTGGTGTGGTTTAGTTCTCGCAGCCTGGCAATTTGTTCGAATTGACATGCAAGGGCAAGTTTCTGCTTGGGACCATCATTTTTACACTGCAGAAGGGCGGGGCTCACCGATCCATTACAATTATTCGATCTCGACCCATTTTTTCTTAATGACTGTTTGTTCTATTCGTGTATGTACGGCCTAGTAGTAGCTGTACCTATAAATGGAGTTGGTTACGTTGTGCTGTTGACTAACCGCGACCGCAATACATGGCATAAAGACCTACCTCTCTCCTCAGCCTCTTTACTAGACTGTCCAACCTTTACAGATCCAGAAAACTTAGCAAGACTAACTGCACAGCTGAGAATTTGAAGACAGCATTAAGACATTAGCATAAACATGAACTCTTGCCACGATAGGCGGCAATTCAAATAAGTAAAAAATACGCTTGAGTGTGCAACTCGACACTGTTTGAGTGTATCATGCGGAGAGGATGTAAGACAGTAATATTTTACAGTGTCATCAGTGGGAGAATCGTGCACACTAAACAATCAACTATGCCGGATGATCATTACATAGGTCGCCAGAACACAAATAGCACTTTATATCCTTAAGTCCCCATTCTTCGCAACGTTTTATAAGTTTAGCACAACTGAGGTCCATATGATTGCAGTCATATAAGTAGAGCCCTAAAACCTTCAATGCCCATCATACAACGCCCAGAAATGTAAACACATACGGATGCTGTGAAATAGACCCGAAGCTGCATTGCAGTTAAACTCATCTCGTCTGCAGGTTCTACTGTGTGGGGGCTTTACGGGGCTCTCGTAAGCACCTGAGAAGCACCGGAGTGCAGATGAGGTGTCTGGAGAATCGATTCTCACATAGACATTTATTGACTGTCTAAATCTTGCACAGTTACCTAGTAAGAGAACGAAGACTGACAGGAGTGCAAGGGCAAGTCGCATATTGAGCCGACAACAGTGGTTGTGTGTACTAGTAGTGGTAGTGGACACTGTTTTGATGAGATGGCTGGTGATTTAGATTAAAACAGTAGCTTGAATACTTGATTGACTTTGATCGTCATATGGATGGCAGGCCCCTTTGCGGTGCGGTCTTTCTAACTACTTTGTTCACCTGCCTTTTCTTAGCCCTCAATCATTAGCATACCTCACTACTCAGTATTTTATAATTGTTTTCTGGTTTTCGAAAAAAACCGTTTTTTTGCTCTGCCTTGGTAAAAACATAAATTTCGGGAAAAAACTCAAGCGAAAAATAGCTAATTTATGTCATTTTTCAGTTAAAAATGGACTTTTGTGATGTATAATAGGCCAGACTAGCTGTTAGAAAAAGAAAAGAAAGAAAGAAAGAAATTTTTACTTCCCAGACAATGTACATACAGTACGTACAGACAGTATCACAAGAAACTCTACAGTGCATATCTTAATGACAAGGGAAGAAGGACTGAGTTAGCTCAAGGCTATTTTATAACTCAGCCCTATCGGTTAGTAAAACGCGATAAATTTATTAGACTGACTGCCTCTTTAAAGGATTTTGAAGAACGAGAGTGTATCACACTGCTAGGGAGACTGTTCCGTATCGGCACAACTCTAGATGCAAATGAGAAATGTCTAACATTGGTTCGCGCGGTCGGAACCGAAAGTTGTAGTGCGTGACTACAAGTAGAACTTGTAGGGCAGATAGAGAAAAATTGGTCAAAGGGCAAGTCGATTTGGCCATGTAACAACTTATAAACGAATACAAGATCCGCTTGCATCCGCCGAATATCCAAATACTGAAGCCCTGTTGCCACTAATCGAGCTTCATACGGAAGTGCACTGAATCCAGGAATTCTGGGGGTAAAGAATCTTTGAACTGATTCAACAGTTTGAACATCTTTTACCAAATATGGGGACCATACTTGCGTGGCGTACTCTAATTTTGGACGCACATAGGTTTTGAACATCTTGATAAGAAAATCTGGGTCTTTAGTCACAAAAGGAGATAAAATTAAATTGGCCACTGTACGTGCTTTTTTGGCAATAACGTTACAATGGGTGGAAAATTTTAAATCTGGAGTAACAAAACTCCCAGATCGCGTAAACGATTGGACGAAGTTATGATTACACCATCAATAGTGTAATCATACATTGCATTTAAACGTGGGTATAGATGGAGAACTGAGGATTTGTGCAGAGCAATGTTCAACTGCATTACCTTTGCCCAATTGAAAACCGCAGTTAGATCTTCCAGCACTGCTGCGTTCTCATTTGATGTTGGAACTGAAAAGTAGATTTTGGAGTCATCAGCAAAAAGCTTGATTTTGCAGTATTTAAGAACATCTGGAAGGTCATTTATATAAATGAGAAATAGAACCGGGCCCAAGACCGACCCCTGAGGAACTCCAGATTGTACATTAGCCCTCTAGTACTTTGTTCAGAAAGTCTATAATCGGTCCAGAGTCATTTTGATTGGGAGGGCGATAAACCGCACACAGCCGAATAAAACGAGAGCCTAAACTGAGGTCACACACAATAGCATCAAAGTCGGGAAGTGACTCGGAGAAGACTAAGGTGCAAGGTATGCTGACTGGTATCAGAACTAAAACTCCACCACCACGCTTCTCTGAGCGGTCCCGACGGAACACAGAAAAACCACAGTTGCTTAGAGAGGCAGAAGAGATGTTTTCAGAGAACCACGTTTCAGTTACACAAACAACACTATTACTGTACTCATTAGAAAGCATAAATTCAAAGCTAGCTAACTTATTGACAAGAGAGTGAGCATTAATCAAGACAAAAGACAGATACTTACATTGCCTGGGTGTTTTTAGTTTTCCGGGTCAAAAGCTTTGAGAATGGTATGTCCGGATGGCGTGTGAACTTTCTCCATGATTCGACTGTCTCTGATGACGAAGGAGCGGGACGGAAAGGATTCGCGAATGTCAGTGAGTTGTTTGCGAAGAGCCTGGTCTTCTTGTCGCTGCATGGCAGTCAGGTCATGTCGAATGAACGCTTTGTCCTCTAGAAGATGTCGCTGATTGACCATCAGCTTACGCTTCACCGATCCCTCACTCAGCAGAACTTTCAGCGGCCGAGGCCTGTCACTAGAACGCACTCCCATACGAAAGACCTGGAGAACAGAGTCGGCCTTGGATTGGTCGTCAGAAGTCGAGGCCACCATATCCTGAACAAATTCAAAATCCTTCTCAGACGAGTATGGCGAAGGTTCTTTCAAGTTCACGATGACAACGTTGTTCTTTTTCTGTTCTCTCTGCTCTCGCTCATTCAGGGCATCGATGATGGCAGAGGGGGGCAACGAAATCGGACCAACCGAGGACTTTTCCAGCTGCAAGACTCGCTCACGGAGCTCTCTGTTCTCGTTTCTGAGGCTGTCCAGCTCAGAGAAAAACTTCTGTTGATTGTCCAGCAATTGAGCAAAGAATTGTCCTTGATTAGCCATCACCTGCTTCAGCAAATCCAACACTTCGGCAATGGAGTGATCAGACACAGAAGATGCGCGAGTCGGAGGCGCCATAATACACAGAGGAAAAAGGCAGCGTACAGACGGCCGCTAGACAAGAGCGGGAGAGGCAGGCAGCCGCACGCGGGCACAAAACAGGCCAGAATGATCGTCAGTCAGATCGAATTCAGTCGCATCTAGGGTACAGAACCATAAAAATTTATATCACCTAATGCAGCTTTTGCCGCTGATTACGAAAATGACATCTGTTTTTCAATCTGACTGCTCCTGAGCTACTTATGTAACTTTTACTCCCTGGTGCTCAGACAATAAGTTATCTGTCAAATCTGGACGTAACATGGTATCTACCTGGTGCAGTTTTCTCCGCTGATTCAGAATATCATCATATTTTTGCGCTACGGCAACTCGGCCGCAAGTTATGGACCTCCAATGTTTCATTAAGAAACATGCCGTGAGACACTGTAATCCTGAAATATATGTTCAGCATTCA
This sequence comes from Sabatieria punctata, assembly GCA_030248155.1. Lineage (NCBI taxonomy): Eukaryota > Metazoa > Nematoda > Chromadorea > Araeolaimida > Comesomatidae > Sabatieria > Sabatieria punctata. The sequence goes on along the minus strand of JASANB010007476.1, from coordinate 16,743 downwards.
TGCATTTCTGAAGGGAAACTTTTGTCAGTCAATAGTGTACCCGACCTATTTTGTCCCGCTGAGTTAAAAAATGGCGTTTGTTTTAATCTATAGTTCCTCCTTTTGGAGATATATGAATATTTATGCAAATTTTGTTTGATCAGTAATATCTCAAAATCGAACAGCGGTAGAGAAAAACAAAGGTAATTTTTTAACTCAGCGGGTCAAAATAGGTCGGGTACACTATTGACTGACAAAAGGTTCCCTTCAGAAATGCATGAATGCTGAACGTTTATTTCAGGGTTAAGCCTTCTCACAGCATGTTTCTTAATGAAACTTCGGAGGTCCATAACTTGCGACCGAGTGGCCATAGCGCAAAAATATGATGATATTCTGAATCAGCGGAAAAACTGCACCAGATAGATACCATGTTACGACCAGATTTGGCAGATAACTTATTGTCTGAGTACGATGGCATAAAAGTTACATAAGTAGCCCAGGAGCGGTCAGGTTGAAAAACAGATGTCATTTTCGTAATCAGCGGCAAAAACTGCATTAGGTGAAATAAATTTAGATGGCTCTGTACACTACATGCGACTGAATTGAGTCACCTTTCAAACGAGCATGTTATAGCAAGTGAAGCCGTTTTCTTCCCAAATCATAGAAATGCCGTTATCTTCAAAAGTAGGCAAGGTAGAGCAAAAATAAAGTTATTTTCGGAATCAGCAGCAAAAACTACATAAGAAAAACTGCATTGCACCGCGGTTTACGGTTCATCTCATGGTACTGTTATTTAAATATATCAAGAGCCAGTTTAAGTTACTGACGACCCTGGGATAGTGTTGTTACAATACCAAAATTTCCGTTTGACTATGACTATGACTACCGCCCGTTTGAGTACAATACCAGAGTAGTCAAATTTGACTATATCGTAGTCAAACCGTTTGACTTCTATGACCACCGGTTTGACTACTTTGACTACTTTTTGAAACAGAGCCAAATTGACATTTTCAGCGATTTATCATGTTTCAGTTACCAGGCGTCACCCTGAAATGGGTGTTATTTCATCAATAAATCATTTACTTTGAAATAAGCAGTGGTGGGTGCTAAAACATACGGCAGAATTGTTCTTTTCCCTCCAAAATTTTTATTGTAAACCAAAAACAGCATGCTGTGCAAAAAATTCTGTAAAATAGAATATATCGCCCTTATAAAATTTGTGTTTTAAGCCAATTCTTGCCGTTTTTTCAACCAAAAAGTGTACATTTTCTATTGTATGTTATAATTTTAATCATGGACCTGTGGAACTTGAATCAGGTAGAGATTCACTGACTGATGCTTCATTATTTCAGTCAGAATTTTAGAGAAAAATACTGTTTGGTGTTGTATAGTGCTTAAAATGTATCAGATTTGTCAAATATTTTGTTGCGAACAGCTAAAAGAGGTAAAATGCGCCTGAAATGTTTGCCTCTTATAAGAAAATGTAGTCATAGTCAAACGGTTTGACTACCTGGTCTTCGTTTGACTACGTATTTATGGTAACGAAGGTAGTCAAACTTTGACTTTGACTACCTGTCCGTTTGACGGCGATATCACAAAAGTATTAACTATGACTTTGACTTTGACTAGTAGTCATAACAACACTACCCTGGGAGGACAACTTTGAGGCGAGGTTCTCCGATTTGGCTTAAATTATGCATGCAGACATATATTGATGTAAGAAACATTACCTACAATTTTAAGCTTCCGGGAGTCCCCGGTTCCGGAATTAGAAAAATCAGAAAATTTCGGTTTTTCGTCAATAACTCACTTACTTTTCATCTTAGCGAGTTGGGAATGGCATTTTTGAAATTCCCGCGTCACGCCCGATCAGGCTAAGTGATTCAAAATTATTTTTTCGAAAAAAAATTTTTTTCTGCTCCACTGGAGGGCTGATTCCAGGAAACCTAGAGTCCGGACAGGTCTAGAGATGTCCTAAAAATGTAGCGCTATCTTTTCTCTACAACATATAAAAAATGAGCAAAATCGCTTTGTACCGCAAATTGAGAAAATTGAGCTTGAAAGTTGAAAATCAAGGTACCGGAACGAAAAATACCATATGCGCTGCATAGTTTGGGCAGCTGTATCTCGGGCACCATTAGACCGATTGAAACCAGGTTACCGGCAATAGAGCCGCCTTTTTGTGCTCTTTTCAACGGTTTTTATTTATGCTTAATCCATAACGTTTTGGCGGGAAATTCAAATTTTACTATTTTTCTTGCTGACAACATTGATTGTGTGTGGTCTCTGAAATTGTATGTGAATGTTTATGTTTCTTAAAGACTGCAACTTTGATTGTGTCTACATATAAGGTATTTCAATGATACTCATTTTGACATCAAAACTTATTGGACAATATACCAACCAGGTAGGTTACATTTGTGTCATCATTACTGAAAACGCCATGTGCGGAAGAAATGACTTTGATTCAGACTTTGCTGCTGTGTTGGTATAGCAGACATGGGCTAGATTTCGGCTGATGGGGGAGGTGGAATTTTCAATTCCTGACGGGGGTAGGAGCGCCTGAGGGGACGGTAAGCCAAAAAGTCCGATTTTTGCATAAAATAAAATCAAGGTTTTTGTCCTGTTTTTCGTTAAAATAGGTTAACATAAGCTGTTCTGAGCTCATTTACACCTAATCTAGGCATATTTTTATCATAACTTTCCACACAAAATTCTTGCAAAACATTTCTGATGGGGGTCAACCTGCATCAGCCGCTCTTTGCCCATGTCTGGCTTCAAGTAATGCTGATTGTGTTTTAGTTATGATCAAAACGACTTACCAGGTGTCATACACTCTGTGTGGATAACGAACATTCTGACTGTCAACAAAGCCTTGAACTGAAGTAACTTCACCAACATCTTTTGCCCAAAGTGCATAAGTGATGTTTGTGCCTGTGCGGATGGGATTGCTGGGCAGCTGCACAGCATTTGTTCAGCCTGCCACACCTCATAAACTGATGTACAGTTTCTGCCCCACTAGATTAGTTCCACTTTGTGGAATAGCACTTGTCAGAAAACTGATCAAAAACAGATTTTCTGAAGATTTTGGAAATGAGTTGAGCTGCTTCCTTACCCAGAATGTACTGTAGAAACCTTGCTTCTTAGGTCCTATGCCATGCCATTCACGTATGCAGATTTCTGGGTTTGTGCTCCAAAATCCAAACCATTCATGAATGTGAAATGTGATTGTATTATTTAGATTTGCCGGTAGAAGTTCGATTTCCTCTATATAAACAGCATCTGTTCCTTTACCTGCTATAGGGAAAATTCGGAGTCCATGTACCTGAATTTCATGCTTACATTGTTTTGTGTTTTTTTGAAAAGTTACAGAGTATTTACTTCTTTGAACGCAGGCAGCATCTGTGCAAAAACCGATACACGATTTCTTGGCATCCATGCGTCAAACTCACAGACTGATGACCACAGCTGAACTACCAACTCTTTTATGTAGGAGTGGTTGTTTGAGTAGAGTCCATCTATTTGTTTTTGGATCGAACACCTCCACTGTTTTCTCTGCATCTTTGACACCATATCCACCAACAGCAAACAGTCGAGTCCCGTTCGACATCAAACTGAAGTACCGTCTGCTCTTATTCATTGATGGAATTTGAGTCCAAGTGTTGCTGACTGGGTCGTAGCGCTCACACGAGGACATTTTATATCCACCACACACATAGACGTGGCCGTTAAGCACTGTGGCTGAGTGACCCCATCGTCCATAATGCATGGAAGCAACGGCTGTCCAAGAATTTGACGTTGGAGAGTAGCTCTCCACTGTACTCAGCTTTCCTCTGTTATTCTCCCCTCCGATGGCGTAGATCTGTCCCTCAACTGCCACCAATGCCAGTCCGTCTCTCTCAGTTGCCATCGAGGCAGTTGAGTGCCAGTTGTTTTGATGCAACCGCTCACACGATGACAGATCTTTGCTACTTGCAAATTCTTCTTCTCCACCACACACATACAGCATTCCACCCAGAACAGTGCTGGCATGAGTCAATCGACGTAGTTGCATGTGAGGAGCACTGGAGAGTTGGTTGGTTGAGGGGTCAAAGGTGAGCACACTCTTCACTACTCTGCTTCTGTCGTATCCTCCAATGATGTAGACAGTTCCATTCAAGAACTCAGAAGTGTGGTGTCGTCTGGTCTGAGGCAGTTGAACGTAGAGCAGAGAGTTTTTGTCTGGATTGTCTGGGTAATACACTTCCATCGATCTCTCTGCTTCATCATCCCAACCGCCACTGATCAGAAAGCCAAAGGGAACAGCTGAAAGAAAGAGACTGGAGGGTTGGTTGAAGACAGGGTTGTATATTTTTGCGAAAAAACCTAGGCCTGTTTTTTTCCAGTTTTTTCCGGATATTTTCCAGTTTTTTTTCCAAAATCGCAGAAAAAACTCCAGCTCAAGTTCTGAGTACGCTAGCCTGGTTTTATGATTCCTAACGCTTTCTAGCGCCTTCCTGAGTCTTTTCAGAACAGAAATACCCGTCTTACATAAATATCAATCATGAAACAGACATAAAACAGTGCCTGATAGGCCCCATCAATAAATGCTATATGTAAATTTTCTTACAGCAGTTGGCCTTTTTGTTTAAAATTGCCAAATTTGGTCTTTTCTGTTGTTTTTCTAGGAGTTTTGAGTTTGTCTGGCCTATTATACATGAGTGCCATGACTGTATCTGATTAAACATTTGAACGCACATCATACTAAAATTGACTGAATATAAACGTTCAATAAAAGGTCCGAGGGCAGGGGACGGGTAGTTTTGGCTGTTGGCATGGCACGTTTATTAAATAACGGCTAAAATTCATAGTTTTAAGCAGTTAAATAGCGTTTAAGGGCTAGAAACAAACATAAAATGAGGAAAAAGGCCTGCTAAAAAGCCCGGTTTGCTTCAATTAGCCGCGAAAACTGGCTCAGAAATCAGTTTATATGGCCATTGGTAACCTACAGGGTGTCTCAAAAAATGATCACATTTCTTTTTACTGCCATTTTCGCAAATTTTGACCAAATAGGCTGAAATTTGGACCATAGGTGCCAAAATTCTGGGAATTTTTGGTATTATTTTGGTATTAGGCTTGACTCATTCCCGAGAAATTTGAAAAAAAAGTGAAATTTCGTAATTTCAGTAGTGAAATCACCGAAAAATGATCACATTTCTTTTTACTGCCATTTCCGCAAATTTTGATCAAATAGGCTGAAATTTGGACCATAGGTGCCAAAATTCTGGGAATTTTAGGTATTAAAGTTTGGTGCACTAGGCTTGACTAATTCCCGGGAAATTTCGAAAAAAGTGAAATTTGGTAATTTCAATAGTGAAAGCCGGTCACCGAAAAACGTCACATTACATTATCGCCTAAACTCTAACGATAGCGTTGGAGTTCATGCGTCAACTTTTTACACACGAATTACCCTGAATTTCTGCGTTTACACTCCAAATTTCATCCAATTCCGACAGAAATTAGGAAAGATACAGTCAAAAGAAATGTTTCCATTTTTCGGTGACCGGCTTTCACTATTGAAATTACTAAATTTCAGTTTTTTTGAATTTTCTCGTGAATGAGTCAAGCCTAGTGCACCAAACTTTAACACATAAAATTCCCCGAATTTTGGCACCTATGTTCCAAGTTTCAGCCTATTTTATCGAAATTTGCGGAAATGGCAGTAAAAAGAAATGTGATCATTTTTTGAGACACCCTGTATTTGGCGTTTCCGACGCTGACATCGCTGCCTTTAGAAGCTTTCTGTTTAGAAGCTTACTGTTGTTTTTGGCCCTTCAGCGCTTCTACCAGCCTAAATAGTGATTTTTTAGCCTTCTTATTTAATAAAACCTGATTTTGATTTTAGTACAGGTGTCACAAAAATGAAGCGTTCAGACGAAGAAATGCCTCAGTCCAAAAATTGATGAAACGAGAAAAACGCGTTCAGAGTTTTCGGCCAGGGTTGTGAGGTGTGTTTTTTTCCGGTGTTTTTTTCCGTTCTTTCCGAAAAAAAAACCGGTTTTTTTCCTAAGGGTCGGAAAAAAACATAAATCGTGGAAAAAAACTCAAGATAAAAATAGCAAATTTATGTCATTTTTCAGTTAAAAAATGAACTTTTGCTATGTATAATAGGCCAGACTAACTCAAAACTCTTAGAAAAAGAACAGAAAAGACCAAATTTGGCAATTTTAAGCAAAAAGGCAACTGCTGTAAGAAAATTTACATACAGCCTTTATTGATGGTGCCTATCAGGCACTGTTTCATGCCTGTTTCGTGACTTATATCTATGTAAGACGGGTATTTCTGTTCTGAAAAGACTCAGGAAGGCGCTAGAAAGCTTTAGCAATCATAAAACCAGGCTAGGGTACTCAGAACCTGAGCTGCAGTTTTTTCCGCGATTTTGGAAAAAAACCGGAAAAAAACTGAAAAAAAACAGGCCGAGGTTATTTTCGGAAAAATATACAACCCTGTTTTCGGTCAGCCTGAAATAAATTGTGCAAACTGCTATGCCCTCGGGATGGATTGGGTTGAATTTTAAAACCTAGGTTGTACTTCAGCCAAAACAAGTTTTTCTTTAAATCTGTTTTATGTTTAGGTTTTTTTGTCATTGTCGTGGAAGCCACGAGAATGGCAAAGAACTAAAGTATATTTTTGCTGTAGACCTAGGCTAGGCGTAGATTATGGCGCATTAGCGCAGTCAAGTGCAATTGTATTAGGTTAGATGACGTCATGTCACGTCACTTTACTACAAAGTTATCGCGCGTGCCGAATTGTTGTTCTAGAATATTCCATGTAGAAAGTATAGGAGTGCCATTTTGTTTCTAGAATATTCTGTGCCTCGCCTCCGATTGGTTGGTGGGCGTGGCTTTCTAGAACTTTCTATACGTTGTATGTATAGGCGCGTGCATTGTCATGCTCTGGAACTTTCTAGAATTTTCTGTTGAGCTATATAAGGGCCCAGCCAGGCCATTGTGTATCTGAAACCAAATTGATTATCCATCGCTACTTGATTGTGTAGCAGAGCTGAGCCCAATTGTTACCATAGCTGTTGTGAACAGCGAGCCGAATTGTACCATAGCTGTTGTGGACAGCTAACCCCCAATTGTTATACTGTTGTTCCTGTTCCCGAATAAAGGGAAAGAATCCCAACTCAACTCTTCATCCACCGATCCACCGCAACATTTGGTAGCAGCGAGTGGTTACCCAAGTGTATCCTGCCACAAAGACTCAAGAAGCTCAACTTCAATCAAGAATGGCCAAGGAACTCCTCAACTCCATCGCCGCCATCAAGGAAGAAGTGATCAACATCCTGTCTGCTTCTGACGATCTGCTCAACCAAGAAGAGCCACCTTCTATCAACATTGCCAAGCTCCAAGTGCGACTGAAGAGAAAGAGCACCACCCTGAAGAGGCTGTTGGAGCAATTCACCAAGCTGGCATCAAGTTCAAAAGAAGAGGATCCAAACTTCCAGCAGACCTCTGAGATGCTTTCCAAACTGGTCTCGAAGGCAGACGATACCCTGGATGACATGCAGATCCAACTGGATTTCAACGACAAGAAAGAGCTGAAAGAAAAGGAAGCGCAGGAGCGAGGAGATCGCCTCAACAGAGAAGAACAAGAAAGAGGAGATCGCCTCAACAGGGAAGAACAGGAAAGAGAAGACCGCCGCAAGAAAGAGGCAGAAGAAAGACAACTGAAAAGGATGGAGATGGAAGAAGAAACAAAGCGGCTTCAGCTTCAAGAAGAAACCAGAAGAACAGAGCTCCAAATTCAAGAAGAAACCAGAAAGACGGAAATTCAACTTCAAGAAGAAACAAGAAGGCTGCAGATTCAAGAGAATATCAGAAAGGAGCTGGAACTGGAGCGATTGGGAGCTGAAGACAAAGACAGTCAAAGAAGATTCGAGCTTCAGATGAAACAAGAAGAGGACAGCCACCAAGAAAAGCTGAATACCTCTGTTCAATCGACTACTACCAATGGTGCAACAGTCAAGCTCCCAAAGCTTCAACTTCCGAAATTCGATGGATCTCTCCTTAAATGGAAAGAATTTTGGGACTCATTTTCTGCAGCCATCCATGAGAATCCAGCACTCAAGGAAGTGGACAAACTCAACTACCTGAAGTGCAACCTGGAAGGCAAGGCCAAGAACTCTCTTGAAGGCTTACAAGTCACCAACAAGAACTATGACGTTGCTGTCAACTTGCTTCAAGAACGATTTGGCAACCAGCAACGAGTTGTGGATGCCCACCATGCAGCCTTATCGGACTTGCCATCTTGCCCCAATGACCCCCAGAAGCTTCAAGCCACCTATGACCAGATCGAGAAGATTCTTCGCTCACTGGAAGCATTGGGAGAAGATGTGGAGAACTCAGCACTAGGGATGGGCACGAAAATTAAATCCGTTTGAATTTCGTATTCGTAAAATCAATATTTGCCTATTTTAATTTTCGTATTCGTTAGTCGATACGAAAATCAAAATGCCTAATTCATATTCGTACGAGTACGAAAATTAATTTTCGTTACGACGATACGAGTTCATTTTTATTCCACAAAAATTAATTTTCGTATTTTCACGGTAGGTTTTAGACTGCAATTTTAGGCCCAGTTTAGGCCTTTCAGCATAAAAATAAGCCTTAAATATCAGTTCTGAGTGCACAAATTCTGTAGAGCACGATTTCTCGCTAACGTTAACGTGTTTTCATTACTGTAAAGCAATGCTTCTACTTGCTTACATACTGACTAAAAAATACTATGTACGATTGTACTAAACAGTGCCAGTACTTGCACAAAGATTAACAAATTCCTTGGGTTACTAAGCTAAAAATGCTTTCTATAACTTGTTCAACAACCCCAAAAATGCTTTTGACATTGCATTGGTACAGTGAAAATGCCTTTGTATGCTTAGAATCCGTTAAATTGCTAATAATTCAGCTGATTTATTGCTAGCTATACCTGAAACGTAAATTAAAATTCGTAACGAAAATTAATTTTTGTATTAGCTGTATTTAATTTTCGTATTCGTTTAATTTTCGTTTCTCTATTTCTCTAATTTTCGTATTCGTATTCGATACGAAATTTAAAAATCCTCGATTTAATTTTCGTACTAGTACGAAAATTAATTTTCGTGCCCATCCCTACTCAGCACTCATCACAACAATCAAGTCCAAACTCCCCAGAGAAACTATGATGGAGCTGGAGAAACAAAAGGATCCAGAAGAAAAATGGACAACAGCCCTATTGAGGAAAAAGCTCAAATGGCTTGTGATGATGCAAGAATCACTGGAACTTTTCTCCTCCTCCTCCTCATCTCAATCAATGGCCACCAAAAGAAGCCTTCCAAAGCCAATTCAGCATACAACTACCGAAGCTCTATTGGCTGGAGCGAACCAGAAACCAACAAGGAGCTGCATTTTCTGCAATGGACTTCACTGGAATAATGAATGCCCCAAATTCACCACCATTGAAGCCAGAAAAGAAAGGATCAAAGGCCGCTGCTACATCTGCTTCAGGCAAGATCACCTCAGCCACAAGTACATGAGCATGAAGCCATGCTTCTACTGCAAGAAAGAAGGGGTACATCACTCAAGTTTGTGCCCAGACAAGTTCCCCAAAGGACGAATCAAAGAAGAATTCTGAAAGGGAAACCAGAATGGCCAAAGGGAGCTTGTTCAACTTGCTCAAGAAGAAGAAGAAGAAGAATTGGATTCCAAAGCCAAAGGACACGAAGTATGCCTGTTTGCCTATGGAGCAAAGGCAATCTTGCCAACTGCAAGGACTGTGGCTGTGAATGCACGGGACCCTGCCGAAACAGTGGATGTTCGGCTGCTGATGGATACTGGAAGCGAGCACAGCTACATCACTTTGGATCTGGCCAAGAGGCTCCAGCTGAAGATGGGCAAGAAGGAACCGCTTTCCATCATGACATTTGGATCCTCAGTTCCAATGGTGATCGGCACCTATAGGGTCACAGTCAAGCTCAAGCTGAAGGATGGCAGTCACACTACTTTGGAAGCCCGTGCGGTCCCTCAAATTATCAAAAAAGAGTACCAGCACAACCAACTGGATATCTACCAATTGAAGCTGGAGCTCAACAAATATTCACTAGCAGATGATCTCTCAGAGGAGGCCAAAGCAACTCCAATCGAACTGCTGATTGGCAGCGACTATTATGGGGACTTCATCCTGACAGAAAAGAAGATTCAACTGAGTGAAGGACTCTACCTTTCCGACTCCAAATTTGGGTTGATTCTGAATGGAAGAGTCAAATACGACTACCCAAAAAAATCTACAGAAGCTGCTCTAGTCACGCTGGAGCCCAATCAAGCTCAAGATGGACCGATCGAGCAGACACTCTTCGTTGGGGAGTGTCATGGAAGCCACGAGAATGGCAAAGAACTAAAGTATATTTTTGCTGTAGACCTAGGCTAGGCATAGATTATGGCGCATTAGCGCAGTCAAGTGCAATTGCATTAGGTTAGATGACGTCATGTCACGTCACTTTACTACAAAGTTATCGTGCGTGCCGAATTGTTGTTCTAGAATATTCCATGTAGAAAGTATAGGAGTGCCATTTTGTTTCTAGAATATTCTGTGCCTCGCCTCCGATTGGTTGGTGGGCGTGGCTTTCTAGAACTTTCTATACATTGTATGTATAGGCGCGTGCATTGTCATGCTCTAGAACTTTCTAGAACTTTCTGTTGAGCTATATAAGGGCCCAGCCAGGCCATTGTGTATCTGAAACCAAATTGATTATCCATCGCTACTTGATTGTGTAGCAGAGCTGAGCCCAATTGTTACCATAGCTGTTGTGAACAGCGAGCCGAATTGTACCATAGCTGTTGTGGACAGCTAACCCCCAATTGTTATACTGTTGTTCCTGTTCCCGAATAAAGGGAAAGAATCCCAACTCAACTCTTCATCCACCGATCCACCGCAACAGTCATTAGAAATGTTTCTTTTGTACGTACATACGTACATAGTTCTTGCAGAAGTGATTTTGCAAGATTTTTCGGCGATTTTAGCTCGCCTGAAACGGGCCAGGCGGTCCGCTGCAAAATGTCATCCGGGCGGACCGGAAATTTGATATTCCAACCAGGTCAGGCCGTGAAAAGGGGCACCATGCATTTAGACACCTTTACTGAAGTATTTTTTCTTTTCTCATGTTTTTGACAGGTTTTTTCTGTCTACCTCCACCGAAAAAGGTGTACCTTGTGTTTTTTTCCAGTGTTTTTTTCGTTTTCTTTTTCGAAAAAACCATGTATATTATTTTCCTAAGGGTCGGAAAAAAACACAAATCGCGGAAAAAACTCGAGCTAAAAATAGCTAATTTATGTAATTTTTTCGTTAAAAATGGACTTTTGCAATGTATAATAGGCCATACTGACTCCAAACAGTTAGAAAAACAACAGAAAAGACCAAATTTGGCATGATAAAACGAATTTGCAAACTGCTGTAAGAAAATTTGCATATAGCGTTATTGGTGGAACCAGTCAGGGACTGTTTCATGCCTGTTTGGTGACTTATATCAATGTAGCACCTGTATTTCTGGTCTGAAAAGACTGAGGAAGGCGCTAGAAAGTGTTAGAATCATAAAACCAGGCTAGGATACACAGAACTTGAGCTAGAGTTTTTTCCGCGATTTCGATTTCGGATAAAAACGGAGAAAAACTGAAAAAAAACAGACTGAGGTTTTTTCGGAAAAATATCCACCACTGGTGTATTTTATGATTTTCATACAGAAAATCGAGTTTTAGTGGTAAAATATAGATTTTCACCTACAAGACCAGACTGGGTCTTATAACTGGTGCAAAAATGTAACTCCAAATTTAGACAATATCCGGTTATAAGACCCAGTCTTATAGGTGGGAAACTCCAGTAGTTGTCAAACATTACGCGTTGTTGTAGTAGGTTGAGTCGTTGTTCTGGTAGGTGGAGTGGTTGTTCTGGTAGGTGGAGTGGTTGTTGTTGTAGGTGGAGTGGTTGTTGTGGTAGGTGGAGTGGTTGTTGTTGTAGGTGGAGTGGTTGTTGTTGTAGGTGGAGTGGTTGTTGTGGTAGGTAGAGTGGTGGTTGTTGTAGGTGGAGTGGTTGTTGTTGTAGGTGGAGTGGTTGTTGTGGTAGGTAGAGTGGTGGTTGTTGTAGGTGGAGTGGTTGTTGTTGTAGGTGGAGTGGTTGTTGTGGTAGGTGGAGTGGTTGTTGTTGTAGGTGGAGTGGTTGTTGTTGTAGGTGGAGTGGTTGTTGTGGTAGGTAGAGTGGTTGTTGTTGTAGGTGGAGTGGTTGTTGTTGTAGGTGGAGTGGTTGTTGTGGTAGGTAGAGTGGTGGTTGTTGTGGTTGTGGCTGTAGTTGTGTACTCAGGTTCACCTAAAAGTTCACCAATAGTGCTAACACACAACCAATCCCAAATGACCTATGCAGTCGTTTTCATATCTATTTCGTTATTTATCAACTTGAGCTGGAATTTTTTCGCTTTCGGAAAAAATCTGAAAAAAAACGAAAAAACTAAAAAAAACAAGCCGAGGTTTTTTCGCAAAAATATCCATCCCTGCCTACACTACACTTACCTTACTTGGCTACCTTACTGTTTTCTTACTGTAATACATGTACTTCAGAATAACTTTGTGTCGATGGCGATTTCACAAAATTGTGCTAAATTAGTAGATTTTTGAATTTTTTTCTTTGATTTTCTTAAAAATATCGAAAAATCGTCTAAAAACAAACTGTTTCTAAATACAGCAAAATCTAGAACTATTTAGAAGAATAAATAGAAGAATCTAAGAACAATTGTCCAAAAAATTTGCTGATTTTAATGCAGGAATTTTTGCAAATTCGAGGGGGATTTGGAAAAAGTAACGTCATTTTTTCGCTCTTAGAGGGCGCCCATGGGCTTATTTGCGGATAAACCAGGTACTAAAATTTTGATTTACTATTAGCACGGTCTGCATTTTATTTTATATTTACTTTCTATTAGGACTCGATTTTTCTATTTATATCAGTGAAATACAGTATACAAAATATGTTCTGTTTTAGCTTTACTATACCATAGTAAAATAGGACTCTAATGCACGAAAAACGACTGTTTTGGTCCACCCACTCCCCAGAAGGTCGACCAACTGAAATCCTATTTCAGCCAACCCTCTCACTCTCTGATTTGACGAGACAGGTAGAGTGTAGAGGCTGGTGATAGAACAAACAGTAACTGTACCTTCTTTGGTTTTGTTAATAATGGTGAACTCAAGTCTGACCATGCGGTCTTGCCGAGTGTCGTAGACCCACAGAGGACTCGTCCAACCTGCAGATCCTGAACAGAACTTATGTAGCACACCAATCATCTACATGCATGCACAGTAACAGGTATTTACAGAAAATCTTTTGCCCTAAAACACTGAATTTCCGCGGTCCAACGCTAAGGATTTAGGCATTTCCAAAGCCAGTGGCTAGCAAATTCAACAACAGCAATGGGGATTTACAATTTTTAGCAATTTTGTGAAATAGTTTTATTGTTTCACTCGAATGAAATTCGTTTCTATAAATAATTTCGGTTAAGCGAAATGCATGTGTACTAATGGTGACCTAATGAACGGTGACAAAACGAAATACATGTAACAAATTATCCGCCGAAGGGGATAGGTGGGATGGGGGCTCTGACCCCAAATTGTAAGGGGGCTTGGGAACTTAAAAAACTCTCAAAAATTGCTAATTTTAGCTCAAGTACAGCTAAAAAGCGCTGTTTTACAGCACTACCATCTATGGTACAAAATCTGAACAGAGTTGTACCATATATGGAACCGGTACCGGTATCGGTACCAATACGAAGGTAGCGGTACCAATATGGTTATGGTACCACCACAGGCCCGAACGTGAGGGTACTTCGACACAACATCAGTAATGGACATGGTGCCATGTCATAGTGCAGGGTGTCTAAAAAAGGAACCGTTTCTTCGACTGCACCAAAACGTTAACATGAAATTCAAATTATGTTTACAACCACGTTTCAAGTGTCAGTGACGGTGGTGAAGGTTGGCAGCAACTACATTGCACAGCGAAAAGAAACGTCTCCATTTCAGACACCTGCATCAGGTACAAGCAGACACAACTGTCTTACCCTGTCCCCTTCCTGTGGTGTGTGAGTTGTTGGCCACCCGAAAAAGCGCACACAATCTGAAAGTTATGACAGTGTATAGTAAGCCAAATTCAACTACATAGAATTTAGAGCTATTATGGCATAGAGCGTTTCAGTGGTTACTATCAAAGACAAAGACGTTTTCAACTTAAACCTGGGCCCCGGATGCCTGGGAGGTTACACTAAAACAGATTTTCGGGTGTTTTAAAGGTTTTTGAAATTCTTGGACCCATAGCCCCACTGAAACCGACCTGACTACTAGTCTACTACTGTACCTACACATCTCCGCCACCAGTTAGGGGCCATCCATAAACGACGTTGTTCCAGAGGGGGGAGGGGGGTCCGCTGAAATGCGACGATAGACGACGCACCAGGAGGGGGAGGGGCTTAGCTTAGCACAATAAACGACGTGGCTTTTTTTCGGAACTTTGAATGTAATATTTTCGATTTACGTACATTCGGTCAAAGATTTCTACATTCAGAAAAGCTTCCCAGAGTGGCTGAAGGGATCTATTAAATTAATTGTACAGTATGGCAACAAGAAAAAATGACAGTACCGCATGTACTGCACTTTTATCGGGGGGAGGGGTAAACGGAAAACGACGTTGCCTAGGGAGGAGGGGGTCCCCAGAAACGACGCAAATCCGATCGGATGGGGGAGGGGGTCCGAAAAATCGTGATTATGGAATGACGTCGTTTATGGACGGCCCCTTAGATGTACGACAAGGGTTTCCAGAGTACCATGAGCCTCTGAATTTGAGATACAGGGGGAAATAGAAAATAACTTACAGTGCAACGAGAAAGTAGTGTAGGGTCATCGTTTCAGATTTCGACTGCGGCAACTCGACTGTGTCGGTGGGTAGAAGTGGTGTGACTGGCAAGTAGGTGCAGTTTAACTGAGAAAACCAGTCTGCCCACACACTCGAAAGAGACGCTTCTTTTTGTGTCTTATCGATGAGATGGAAAGAATGTGACCTTTTTCAACAAGTCCGGTTTGCTTGATGGATGAGCGCTGACTGAACTTGATTAGAGAGATGCAAGTTCTGTGAGTAATTGAGAGCGCGGCAATGGTTTTTCTTTCAACATTGAACTGGGCTAGTGAAATAACGGACATAGTTGGCGTCTACGGTCGCACAGACAAAAAACCTTCTTTGGGACGGCTTACGGTCAACACGTATTTCTGTAGATTCCTTCATTTAAGGCAGGTATTTACAATATTTCTCTCTGGCTAAAGACGTTTAGAGTCGGTGTCTGACTCAATCTACCCTTGGTATTAAAGTTGGATTTTTGACTTTCACCGATTTAGCCCAAACTTGGTGTGTTAATAGGACCCAATGAGTTTTCCTTGACTTCAGAAGGATAACTTGATTCGACGCTCCAACTTGAAGTTATACGCTCCCAAAGTTATAGGGAGCGAAATTTGCACACTTCACCATGCACTAAACTATTTATGGTACTATGTCAATTAGTAATCAATAGCAACTCATTTGCAATTAAATTGTAAGCTAAATTTCTAAGTAATTGAAATAATTCTGCACTATTTTTTCGAAATTAAATTAATCAAGCCCAGAAACATTTAAGATGCATATTGCGGGAAAGTCAGCTTTGGTGCTGAAGAGAAGGGGTAAGTAGGGTAATCTGACGGATCTGGCTGATATTAATATCTGTTAAAATAGAGCACGGTCGAAGACCAACGGTGCATGCCCGGCCACCAGGAACCTCCTGGAACCGGAGCATACATGTAGCTGGGTTTTCGGCTGGGGGGATTTTTCTGATCCAAAATAGGGTTTCAGGGCTATGCCCAAAGGAGGTTTCAGCGACCTTTTTTTGGGCTCAAAACAGGGTTTTGAGGACTAAAAATGGGGTAAAAATCCTGTCTGAAGTGGAAAAATACCGTTTAAAACCCTATTTTTGCTTTAAAACGTGGAAAAAACCTTATTTTTTATTTAAAATGTGCAAAAATAGCTAATTTTGCTTTAAAACGTGCAAAAAACCATTTTATTCGACATAATGCAGTTAAAATGCATTTCTGGAACCTTCTTTAGAGATTTTAAACCCAAATTAGGGTTCCGGAACCCTATTTTGGCCCTCCAGAAACCCAGAAATATACCTGAATTGGGTGTAAATGAGCTCAGAATAGCTTATTTTGGCTTATTTCTTTTTAGTGAAAAATAAGGAAAAACCCTTGATTTTAGTAAAAGATCGGACTCTTTCTTAAAAATATAGAAAATATGCAAAAATAAACTCTGTTTGTAAATACGGAAAATAGCAACAAGAATCAAAAAAATTGTCCCAAACCTTGCTCATTTGAATGCAGGCATTTTTGCAATTTGGATAAATGTTACGTCACATTTTGCCTTTAAAGGGGGTTGGAAAATGATGACAACCGATGCCAATGGGGGACGAGGGCCCGAAAATGGCGATAAATCGATGATGTCATTTTTGCGCAACCCCTTAGCTAATTCATTCATATTTTTTGAAATTTTCAGTTTCTCAATTACAGTAAAAGCAAAAAGTTTTAAAATTTTCTTGCCAAATTCAAGTAATAAGTTTATTAGATTACTAAACAAGCAAATAAGCAACATGGTTCCTTACACATACCCATTAGCATAAGTTATTTTTGACCAAAG
>JASANB010007475.1:0-35719 GCA_030248155.1 Sabatieria punctata | reverse complement strand
GCTGATGTTGTTTCAGAGATTTCCAACCTGACCAGTCACAACATGAATTTCTATTACCGGCATTATCTGATGCTATGCAAGAGTGTATTCTCGATGGGGCAGTTTTTGAATCCGTTCATATTCTTCTCTTTGGCCACGAGCATCTGTGTGCTGTGTCTGACCATATACTTTGTGATCAATGCTACGGTGATGATTGAGGTGCAACCGAACGCCACTATGGCTGAGAGAGTCAATATTTACTTCTTCCCTGTGTGGTCGGGACTGCAGATTATTACAGCCATTGGTTATGTAATCACTATCTCATTGGCTGGCTTGCGCACCAATGAACATGTAGGTTCTTTTATACTTTTTGCAGGAGGGTTTTTGAAAATTATCGCTCTCATGTCATTGTCAATAACCTTGTTGTAATTATCATCATCATCATTTTTATTGTCATCATCATTGTAATTGCCATCATTGTTCTTCTCGTTATTGTCATCATCATTGTCAGTATTGTCCGCATTATTGTTACTGTCCTGTCAGAATTGTCATTGTCATTGTTGTTGTCACTGTCATCATCAGTGTCATCATCCTCACTTTATTGTTGTCATCATCATCATCATCATCACCAGCATCACCAGCATCAACATCTTCATCATCATCATCATCATCATCATCATCATCATCATCATCATCATCATCATCATCATCATCATCATCATCATCATCATCATCATCATCATCATCATCATCATCATCATCATCATCATCATCATCACCAGCATCAACATCAGCATTCTCACACGAACAAGAACAACAAAGACTATAAGTAAACGAACCAAATGCATCAACTGTTTCAGGCTCGGTCTATTCTTGGAACCGTCCTCTCAATTGTGCCACGGGACCAGAAGGATCAGTTCCAGGTGGTCTGCTTCATGCACAAAATCCAGTCACAGCACACTTGGGGAGTGACTGTGTGGCGGGCATTTCCAGTGGAACGGTCTCTGCTCTTTACAGTAAAAGTTTGATATGTCATTGCTTATAAATTCTATGTATTCTTGCAGTTATTTGGAATGATTTCGACCTACGCCGTTGTACTGCTCAAGCTTCAAAAGTCGCAGCTGGCCAAACAAGCCTCTCTGCAGCAACCCTGCAACTGAGTTTGCGCTTTAGCTTATCTGTAGCTGCTCTGCACTTGACTGGTGATTTGCTGATATGGAGCGTTGATTTCACAATTAAAATGCGTTTGACGCCCTTCAGCAGTTCACTGTATCAATGGACATAGATGTAGCATTTTTGGACACCTGTGATGCGCTAATACTATGGCCTGTGATTATCGATTTATTGGAGTTCTGTTTGCTGCGTTTGACCAAAATATATGTTTATATCTTAAGCGTTGAGGAATGGCTAGTAATGCAAATCTTTTAGTACACCGGTGCTAATACAGGCATGCTGTTTGTGCAATATTGTTGTTGTAACTTTTTGTCCTTTCGGACTAGGAGTAGCCAACTGCTATAGAGCAAGAAGACACAGAAGGTCCGGCAGCCTCCTTAACAACAACCCTCCGCTTATTCTGTCGGTGTGTGCAAGACAACTAAGGTTTGGTTCCCATTTATCTACTTGCCATTGCTGACTTTCGATGACCTGGGTTGGGCTTTGTGTCGACTACTTCCCATCGCCTTGGCAGGTTTTGAACCCACAAACACACCGCTTCCATGGGTGCCGGGGCCGCCGTGACACAAAGATAGTGTAAACTACCAATGGCCAAGATTTGCCACCAAAATACTGTAATATTTGTACGTTTTGTATGGATAACTGTTCACTTCAGAAAAAAAAATTTCTCCACATAGTACCCGGGGTACTATAAATAGGGGTGGTTATAGCTCGGATGCGGAAAGACACGCAACATTCCTAAGTAATTATTCTATTGAAAGCTACTACTATATGTGCCCATATAATTCTCTGTTTTTTCTGTGCTTTAGATCTTTTGCTGAACAGAAGTAAAAGAGCAACACTGCACTTCTATCCAGGCATGGTCAAAGGGCGGGGGCTGAGGGTGTGGCGGTTGCGAGACCACAAAGTCTTTCTGGGGCCTGACTGTTTTATCTGACTCCAAAAGAAACAGCCGTATTAGTGATGCTCAACAGAAAGAGCAGAGCGCTTTTATTTCTCTTTCCGTTATAACAATAAAAATACACATATGTACATGTAACAGCTCCGGGCCGACCTGGGGGGAGGGGGGGTTTCCTCAGATGGGGGGTCGAGGGGGGGTTTCGCCCAGGTGGGGGGTCCCAAATTTCAAAAAGCTCCAAAACGCCTAGAAATGCGTTTTTAGCACGTTTTTTTCAAAAAGGACGCTAAAAATCGCTATTTTAAGCTGCCAAATAGTGTTTTAAAGCTAAAAACAAGCAAAAAATGACAAAAAGAGCTTCCAAAAACACCGACTTTTCTTCAATATCAGCAGTGGAAACGCCAAATTCGGTTTCCAAAGGCTTTTCAAGTGAATTTTAGGCTAAAAATTAGTGATTTCTGACCCAGTTTGTTAATACTGGAGCCACTACCACCACTTGTATTTTTTGGTCGGGGGGAGGGGTCCCTTAACCTGTCTCGGGGGGGGGGGGGGGGGGGTGGCCTTTCCAGCAGGGGGGTAACCCCCCAAAACCCCCCTAGTACATGTATGAAAATACACAAGTATCCTCTCTTTTACACTGCTTATATATTACAATAGAATATTCTAGAATGTTCCAGAATGTGACGTCATATTACATCACATGCGCCTATACATACAATACAAGGAAAGTTCTAGAAAGCCCCGCCCAACAGCCAATAGGAGGCGAGACACAGAATGTTCCAGAAAGAACATAGGCGCCCTTATGCTTTGTTAATAGATTTTCTAGAAACACGCGCCCACAATAAACAAATAGTCCACGCCCACTCAACTGCGCGCCAACCAATCATCACGCTACCAAGTCTAAAGTCTATGACACTCCACAGTAGGCCTTTAGCTCGTGAGTGTGCACGACAGAGGGGTTGACCCCCAGGCTCTGACCTACCCCACTCAGGGCGCCGCTACCCCTCGTCAAAAGAATTTTGTATGGAGAATTACGATGAAAGTATGCTTAGATTAGGTGCACATGAGCTCAGAATAGCTTTAACCTATGTATTTTAGGGAACAATTAGACTAAAAACCTTGATTTTAGTAAAAAACCGGACTTTTTGGCTTACCATCCCCTCAACCCTCAACTCCCCTACCACCCCTCAGCCGGAATGCTAGCCCATGGCTGCTTCTACCTGCCCGATTCAAAATCTCCCTTGGGAGTGAAGGAATGGAGGCCAGATCAAGAGACACCTTCTTTGTTGACTTCTGATGGGCAAAGTACAAATAGTGTAACTTGATTATGCCAGAAAGTTTACTCTCATTGTTGATCAAAACAAAGCGACCAAACAGCTTTCAGTTTTCTAGTCACAAGCCGCTTTTCATATTCAACGTTCACAAAAATTCTGCAATTATACACTGGTAATGACTGATTCATTCACGAACTTCTCACCTTGCAGGCTTCAGCAACTGCGGTGCTAGTGCCGTGCAGAAACTGTTTAACATGTTGCTCATCAAACTCAGAAAATGAAGTTCTACAGAAATTCTGAAAAGCATCACAGTTGCACTGCACTAAGCAATTCAAATAACAAACCGGGAGGCAGAACTTCTCCAGGAAAGGACATGCTGCACCTATGCCTGCTCCAATCTTTTTCTCAACAGCGGTGAAAAATTGGGCCGCTTCGATGCACTGCAAAAGAAACAAACAAGCTGCTGGTTGATTGTCTCAGATAAAACAGTCCGTTCTGTGCTTACATCAAGCTTGGTTACGTTTATATGCTGTGTGTACAGAGTCTGGTCACACATAGTAGTTCCGAATGTACCGCTCTTCAAGTGAGAACCTGTTTCACTGATGGTATTGAAGGGCAACAGACTGCTGTTTGAAAACTGACTCAACAAGCTCAAGGGCTGGTTGAAGTTGGATTCGCAGTTAGCTGGGCAGTCTGAATTGCAGCTGCGTACAGAAATTTACCAAGCCTAGTGTAAAGCAATGACCAAGCAGATCGTAGATTGCAATGCGCCACTTTCCACCGCACTTGAATTGTGAATTTCCAAAGCAAGGAAACCTGCATTCCGACTGGGCAGCTTTCTTAGCTTTCTTCAGTTCGTTAGCGCAGAAACAGTGATAAAACATCTCGATGCCTGAAACGTCAACTTGACCCAGCCAATCCTTAAGAGCCAGCTTTTCTAAGTATCGACTCTTCCCGGACAAATCTCAACTTTTTGTCTCCGATTGGGCTAAAATTTTGTATTTTTGTCTAATTTGACCTAAAAAGACATTTTATCATCTTCCCGGCCATTTTTGAGACGGTCACTTTTTCGACCCAACCTCAGCTTTCGGCTTATAACTCGGAAACGAATCAGCGTAGACAGTTCGGGATTACATATTTAGAATCAGAAGCATACATGTAACAGGGGGTCTGGGGCGTTTGCCCCCCACCCGACTTAGGCCAGACCCCCCCCCCCCCAGATGCCCCCCCGAGACGATTTCACAGACCCCCCCCTCCGATTTTCCTGGCAAGTAAATTTTCGAGCAAATTTTTGCAATTTTTTACACTTTCACACACAAAAATTGCCAAAATCGCCGGCAAAACAGCACTTTTTAGCTGTATTTCAGCCCAAATTAGCGATTTTTGGCGATTTTTAGGCCAAAAATTGCGATTTTTCTCGATTTTTGAGCGTTTTTTAGTGCCCACCCCCTCCCCCAAATTTTTGGCTCAGACCCCCCGGCCGGCGCTAGACCCCCCCTCCCCCATCGGGGGATGACCTGTTACATGTATAATCAGAAGAGCGTTCTCTTTCAAACGATACCCTAGTCGACCAGATTTTTGACAAACAACTTTTTCCGAACCCCTTCCGCCGGACCCGATTTGACCCCCTACAACCCCCATTCCGATAATTTTATTTCATGGAAATGTAGGCTATCTATTCGCTTTCGAACGCACAAAAAATCGATAAAAAAAGGGGGCGCAAGTGAGTTTTTGGGCCTTGAAAGTTGAAAATCCGTGAAATTTTATATAAATTTGCCTTTCAACATGCATACACTGCAAAGAGCAGAACATGGTCAATTGTGGACCGATCTCCAAGATTTCTGTCATACATATTACACAGTATCTCTAGCATACATTGCACAATTCTGAACTTGCTTAATGCCTTCTAACGCGAGTTAGCTTGCTTCTTGGTGCATTTAACAGTCAGTCTCTGATTCGGTCCAGTCTTTTCCCTTATCCCTGTGTCAAGTTGAAAATCGAACTTTTGTTTGGAGAGCTGTACTTTGGTGCACTAATAGACATCCATGAGTTAAGTTAAAACTTCAAAGGGTTTATGGATTTGACGCTCCATTCCCAAGATATATGTCATCAAAAATAGGGCCACTAACTACTACTGTTGTTTAATACCGGATTTTTCAAATGCGTATGCGTATGCGTATGCGTATACGCATTCCAATTACAAATGCGTATGAGTTTGCGTATACGCATTCCAAAAACTAATGCGTATTTTGCGTATTGCGTATGCGTAATGCGTAATCTCAGAAACTTTTAAAAATTTCACTTAACGGCCTTTTAGCACTACAGTATGCTGTTTAGGCATCCAACTTTATATTCCAGGTTTTTTGAGACATACTTGAGGCTTTATGACAAATTCCTGACCTCAAAGAATTGCAGTATAATATGTACAGTACGTATGTTAAACATACTATGTTTTCAACAGCGATATGCGCTTTCCTTCCTCCAAAAAGTTTGTTTGAATGTTCATTTCTAAAAGAAGTCTAGTAGCACAGTCAACCATAATAAATATACAGTGAGAGCACAAACAGATAGCCTGAGCATACAACGCAACTGATGTCACCCAAAACTGTAAAAATAGAAACTCTAAATTCAAGGATTTGACACAGGTTTCCTTTTCTCTTATAACTTAGCCTCTTTTTTTAAATAGTAACAAGCAAAACTTAGTGAAAGCTTCAAATTAACACAGAAAATCCCTGGTACCCTCGGCTCACACTAAAACATGATGAATAACCATTTGGCAAGAAATTGAACTAAAGTTTTAGTGCCCAACCCCCCTCCCAAAATTTGTGCTCAGACTGCTCCCCGGCCGGCGCTGAACCCTGAACCCCCCTGCCCCTTAGGCAGATGACCTGTTACATGTATGTAACAGATGCTCCCCAAAATCCTGGAGACTAAAAATTCAAGGATTTGTCCGGAATTTCCTTCCACCATGAAAGTTTCCCTCTTTTCAAATAGAGTAGGCACAGCTTAGCTAAAGCTTTCCAATTTCTCACAAAAAATTTTGGTTCCTACCTTCACACTAGCTACATGAAGAATAACAATTTGGTGAGAAATAGAACTAATTTTTGCAAGACATTCGAAAATGTAGCTATTATTCAGACCCAATAGGCATTACGCAAATATACGCAAACTTTTGACAGAATGCGTAATGATATTGCGTAATGAAATTCAAATGCGTATGCGTATGCGTATGCGTATACGCATTCTGAAATGCAATGCGTACTTTGCGTAATGATATGCGTAATGCGTATACGCATGCAACAGTACTAACTACACATGGGACCAAAACTTCCAACTTGGACTTCTTTCATACTATAACAAGAGTTGGGACTAAAAAATTGGGGCTTTTAGATAACTTTTAGAGTAGATTAAGAAATTTTGGTCCAAAATAATTTTTGAGCAAAACTTTTTTCAACCACATTCGGCGGTAGGGATGCGCTCGGGCCGAAATTTTCGGCCCGGCCCGGCCCGTTTGTCACTCGGCCCGGCCCGTTTTTAAAAAAGTTGCCAGAATTCACCCCAGGGCTGTTGGGTCGGCTCTTTTTCCTCGTTTTTTTTCGAAAAAAACTTAAATTCGAAAAAAACTCAAGCAAGTTTTGAAAGGAAATAGGCACAATAACTGATTAAATTCGCCTCAAATGCTTTGAATTTACGTTAATAGAAGTCTTACCAGCATTTTCCTGGCATAACTTAGCTGTTTTTTGCAAAAAACACTGGTACCGTTTCGTACATAGTCTTGAATTTGTGCAACCTTTCAAAATTTTGGGGCCACTATGCTAAACTGGTCGGCCCGGCCCGGCCCGGCCCGTGCGCATCTCTATTCGGCGGGCCCTAGCTCGTCTGGAACCCCCTAGGCCGACTTTTTTATTTCATAAATCTGTAGCACTATCAAGTTGATAGTCACTTCGCTACAGTCTGGTGTAAACCACATATGGCTATGGCCTGTGGTTTGTGAGAAATTCGCTTCTGAAAGCCCAAATTCATGCAGAAGTCTCTTCTTGTATTTTTTGCTATGCAAAACATGGTTTTAGCGCTACAAAATTATGTAATAAAAACAGCCTATAGGTGTTGCAGATGAGCTAGAGCCGGCTAGTGGTCAAACATTTTTTGTTCAAAAATTATTTGGGACCAAAAATTCAAAATCTACTCTAAAACCTGAAAGCTCCAATTGTGAGGTCCCAACTCTGATGAGTTGAAATCTGGCATTGAAGCCGCAAAACTTCGCATGTTTTCGAGTATTTGGAAGCGAATTTCTCACAAACAACGGGCCATAGCGATATATGGTTTACACCAGACTTTAGCAAATTGATAGTGCTACAAATTTGTGAAATAAAAGAAAGTCGGCCTAGGGGTTCCAGACGTGCTAGGGCACGTCGAATGTAGTGGAAAAAAATTTTTTGCTCAACAATTATTTTGGACCAAAATTTTTAATCTACTCTAAAAGCTATCTAAAAGCCCCGATTTTTTAGTCCCAAGTCATTTTATAGTATGAAAAAAGTCCAAATTGGAAGTTTTGGTCCCATAGTTAGAGGCCCTATTTTTGATGGCATACATACATGTATATCTTGGGAATGGAGCTTCAACTCCATAAAGCCGTTGCAGGTTTAACATAACTCATGGATGTCTATTAGTGCACCAAAGCACAGCTCTTCACACAAAACTTCGATTTTCAACTTGACATAGGGATCTGAAATGAATCAGAGACTGACTGTTAAATGCACCAAGAAGCAAGCTAACTCGCGTCAGAAGGCATTAAGCAAGTTCAGAATTGTGCAATGTATGCTAGAGATACTGTGTAATATGTATGACAGAAATCTTGGAGATCGGTCCACAATTGACCATGTTCTGCTCTTTGCAGTGTATGCATGCTGAAAGGCAAATTTATATAAAATTTCACGGATTTTCAACTTTCAAGGCCTAAAAACTCAATTTGCGCACCATTTTTTTCTCGATTTTTTTGTGCGTTCGAAAGCGAATAGATGGCGCTACATTTCCATGAAATAAAATTATCGGAATGGGGGTTGTAGGGGGGGGGTCAAATCGGGTCCGGAAGGGGTTCGGTAAAAGTTGTTTGTCAAAAATCTGGTCGACTAGGGTATCGTTTGAAAGAGAACGCTCTTCTGATTCTAAATATGCAATCCCCAACGTTCTACGTTGATTAATTCCCGAGTTATAAGTCAAAAGCTGAGGTTGGGTCGAAAAAGTGACCCTCTCAAAAATGGCCGGGAAAGTGATAAAATGTCTTTTTAGGTCAAATTAAACCAAAATACAAAATTTTAGCCAAATCGGAGACAAAAAGTTGAGATTTGTCCGGTAGTTAAGGAGCAAAAGTGGATTCCTAGAAAAACCGGCTCTTAAATGTACAGGGTGGGCCATTTATCTATTCCCAGTTTCATTAGGACATAACTTTTTCCTACACAGACCAATTTTGCTGAAATTTTGTATAGATACACCCTGATACTTCAAGTTTTTACTGTTAAAATTTTAGCGCGTTCTGACATGAAATGTCTGAATAACAGTAAACTTTTCAAAAGTTCGTTATTGCACTGTGAATTATACTCGTAGTACAGAACTAGGCTGGCGATTTGTTTCTTTCTGCCTTCTGATGACAATTTTTGCATCGATGCTTTAGGAACCCTCTATATTCCGTTTAATAACTGAAAGAGCGCATTAGGATGGCCTTTGAAGAGATTACGGTCGAGATGCGGCAGAAGACTATGCTGGAGTACCGACTGAGGCTGGAGAAAGTGATCGAAAAAAGTGGCGGCCACGTGGAGACGCATAACTAGCGACCCGAGTAAGGCTTAATTTTAAATTTTAACTGTAAAAAATTTGAAGTGTTAAGACATTTGTATGTAAAATTTAAATAAAATCGATCTGACTGGAAAAAAGTTATGGTTATATGAAACCGGGAATAGATAAATGGCCCACCCTGTACATAGGCGCATCTGGAATTATCAAAGGCTCCACTCACCGGCCACGCTGTAACCTGCTGCCAAACACTTTGAGATGCATAGCTCTACCGTGGCTTCATGATAAAGTTGATAGTGTGCTCCTTCTAACACTCTGTCCGATTGGTCCACATAACAACCACGATAACGCGCTCCCTCTAGACAATACATTGACAGTAGAGATGAAAAGCCAGCTAGGGGTCACTTACCCACTAGCACTCCACACAACAGCAGTACCACACAAGTCAATGCAAACATGATCTAAACACGCTCTTCAACAGATCGTCTGACCAGACCAAAAACTTGATGTAATGTATTGCATCTTTTATCGTGTTATTTTTGTGTTAAAGTTCAGATCGTTAGCTTGATATAGATTCTAGTGATAACAACAAAGAGTTGAGGAAGACAGATTTGTTGGGATTCGGTTCAAATACAGTACGGATAGAAATGCCCCCCCCCTTTTTTTCGAACTTTACTCAAACGGTGCGCTCTCTGCCAGTTGTTGGTGGATTTGGCTCAAATTTTCAGGCTCAATTAGTAAGTTGGCTTGGCTGGCGACAGCTACTGTTGTTTGTGTATACACATACACATTTACCATACACAAAAATACACATTGTTTTTTTCAATGTGTATACACATACACATACACATTTACCATACACAAAAATACACATTGTTTTTTTCAATGTGTATACACATACACATACACATTGAAAATTCAGATACACATTACCATACACAAACAGTACTCAAAATGTGTATTTTTGTGTATGTGTATTGATCAGAAAAAAACGATAAAATTTCGAACAGAAACGTAAAGTTTCGATGTTTTTGGTGCAGTAATAAACAGTAGATATTCTCATAAAGCCTTCAAATGGCCTAAGTATCTCGATTTCAAAGCTATGCAAGGTTTAAAGCAGCAAACATTGAGAGATTTGATTTTCCTAGCATTTCTGACTGAAAATCGACCAAAAAATTTGCATTTTCAGTACAATACACATACACAAATATACACAAAAATACACATTGTTTTGTTGAATGTGTATACACAAACTACCATACACATTTGACAGTGAATGTGTATACACATACACATACACATACACAAACGGAAAATCCAATACCAAACAACAGTAGCGACAGCTTGTGAAAGTTTAGTGCAAAAATTCTAACTCTCACTGGTTTTATAAGCCGAAAACTAAGAACCAGGCTAGTCGACGGAAATTCTAATTATTTCGGCAATTCAAACAGTATCTATGGCTCAGAAAATTGTAGGAATGATTGGCGTTGCCATTCGACAAAACATACTGACTGGGCGGTCCACCCACGTTCCCCACAGCGTTTTGCAAAATCGAAAATCTTCAGATTCGTTATTTTACCGGTTTTACGAAAAAAAGTCAGTTGTAGCCATGTCTTTCAAATTCCTCAATTTTGGTGCCCTTTGAGCTAGAGGCGATCAGAGATTACAAGCTTTGCACACATGGGCTTTACAGTTGAAATCGCCGCCAACAAGACTTTGCTGGGTGGAGGAGGTAGAATCTTTATGTAACAGGCTCGGGAACACTTATATGGTGCCCACAGCCAGACTTGGGGCCAATGTCTCACCTACAAACCGTTTTACAAACAAAATCCTACAAGTTGGTAAAAATTTTACAAATCTTGCGAATTCCACTCTCTCACCTGACAAACAGGAGATACGATAAACATCCATAAATTCCTGACAAACTGATATGATATGATTTTTTACAAAGAAGATGACGTCAAAATGACGTCATCGGTTAGGGGAGGCGGGTTTGCCAAATCATGACAACCGATGACAAGGGGAGGGGTGATTCGGCCAATTATGACGTCATTTTTGTGCAATAGGGAAATTTATTTTGAGAAATTAGCCTTCAAAAGCGCATTTGAAAGTCATTCTTAGCTTAAAATTAACAGTTTTAGGAGGAGGCCTGGTTGGGATTCTGTCCAACAAGGGCGGGAAAATTTTGAAAAATTGACTTTCAAAAACGCATTCTGCTCATTATTTGAGCCCTGCACAGGCCGCCCGGCAGAGAATTTTGGCTTGGTTGTTCCGGTTCGAGCCTGCCCGGGATGGATTGGGTTATTTTTTGAAATCTAGGTTGCACTTTCGCCAAAACAAACTTTTCTTTAAATCTGTTTTAGGTTTAGGTTTGTTTGCGTCATTAGAAATGTTTCTCTTGTACGTACTGTACTGTACTGTACATAATTCTCGCACAAGTGATTTTGCAAGATTTTTCGGCGAGTTTAGCTCTCCCGAAACCGGGCCAGGCCGTGCAGCGCAAAATGTCATCCGGGCGGACTCGAAATTTGATATTCCAGGCCACGCCGTGAAAAGAGGCACCATGCGCAGGGCTCTATTTGGACACCTTTAGTAAAGAATAGTTTGTTTTCTCTTATTTTTGACAGGTTTTTTTCTTTCTAATTCCACCAAAAAAGGTGTACCTACTGTATGTACCTACACTACACTTACCTTACTTGGATACCTTACTATTTTCAATACATGTAGTGCATATTTATTAACTGCGCTGGGTTTTTTCACTGAATTGTAATAAATTAGTAGATTTTCGAATTTTTTTCTTTGATGTTCTTAAAAATAACGAAAAATCTTCTAAAAACAAGCTGTTTCTAAATACGGGAAAATCTAGAAGAATTTAGAAGAATAACTAGAAGAATCTAAGAGCTATTGTCCCAAAATTTTCTTATTTGCATGCAGGAATTTTTGCAAATTGGGGGGGGGTGGAAAAAACTGACGTCATTTTTTCGCTTTTAGAGGGGGGTTTGGAAAATGATGACAACCGATGACAAGGGGGGAGGAGGGGTCCAAAAATGGCCAAAAATCGATGACGTCATTTTTGCACGTCTCCTTTAGTATTTGCCAGAACATGATTGCAATTCTGCTGACAAACTTTGTAAGGTGAGAGAGCGGGTTTTGTAAGATTTGGTAAGTTTCTCTACAAATACAAATGATTTTACAAAATTCTGTGAGGTGAGAGATTGGCATCTGGCCTAGCATTTCGGCTGAGAGGATGGTAAATTTTCAAATAATGGGATGGGGTCGCGGCGACTAATGAGGGTAGAGGGGATAGTCAGGCAAAAGTACATTTTTTGTCTGAAATCAAGTTTTTGGCTTATTTTTCGTTAAATAGGACCGTAGTTTAGTTTCCCCAAGATACATAATGTGTACCAATTTTGAGCAAAATCGGAGAGGTCGACCTATTTTTGTGCATAGGCCTGATCCAGACCAGACATAGACTCTTGGTAAGTAGTACTACTAGGTGGGGCAGGCTACAACACTCTAAAGGCGGATTCATACTCGTGTAGAAAAAGATCGCCAGGCGACTTTTCTGCAGTGTGGTGCATTTTGAAAATTTGAAACTAGGTAAAGTAATACTAGGTAAAGTTGTCACCTAAAAAACTAGGTAAAGTAATACTAGGTAAAGTTGTCACCTAAAAAACTAGGTAAAGTAATACTAGGTAAAGTTCTCAGCTAAGAAGCTAGGTAAAGTAATACTAGGTAAAGCCCAGAAAAACTAGGTAATACTAGGTAAACCTAAAACGCTCGAAATCAAGTCAAAATATTATTTTTGGTTCAATAGAACAATGATGAAGTTAGTGGAGTTAAAATTTAACGAAATTTCAAGTAAATATTTGTATTTTATTGATCAAATAAGTCAGAAATTCATTCTCTGGGCCACTGTAATTGTGCAAAAGCCGTAAATTTGAAGGTTTTCTGACAGAAATGTCATGTAAAACTGAAAATGCCAAACTAGGTAAACTTGTTCTACCTAGAAGTAAGTACCTAGTTATGTGGATTTAAAACTAGGTAAAGCAAAAGTAGGTAAAATAGAGTAACCAGTAACTAGGTAAAGTAAATCTAGGTACTTTTCCCGAATATTAACTAGGTAATACTAGGTATACCTAGTTACCTAGATAAAAAGTGCACCACACTGCTTTTCTGTAGGGCGACTCATTTGTAATATACGCACCAACACGCCCCGTCACATCTTCCGCCTGCAACAACGCCTGGAAGATGACGCGTGGCGCGGTGGTGCGTATATTACAAATCTGTCGTCCTGTAGAAAAGTCGCCTGGCGATCTTTTTCTACACGAGTATGAATACATCTTTAGGTACAACATGTTCGAACGAACCTTTACGCGCTTGTGTAGACGGAGCGAAATCAAGCAATCTAGACGCTGCTGCACTAAATGATTTAAATAATTAAGAACCATTGCAACAGCTTTTTCAGCTAACAACAGCTGTTACACAACTGCAGTAATCTTTCTTTCACTGACCGATGTCTATTAACAATTTTACTAATACTACCATTATTTTATCACCATTCTACTGATAATTAAGTGCAAGTTTAGGCACAGTCGCCACCAAAATCTTATGAGCAGGCCTAACTGTTTCTTGGCAGTAAATTGGTCATACGTTGGTACTTTCCAGGGCTGTTGGGTCGATTTTCTTCCTCGGTTTTTTCCGAAAAAAAAACCGGTTTTTTTCCTAGGGGCTCGGAAAAAAACTAAAATGCGGAAAAAACTCAAGCTCAAGCTAGTTTTTAAAGGAAATAGGCACAATAACTGGTTGAATTCGCTTCAAATGCTTTGAATTTACGTTAATAGAAGCCTTACAAGTATTTCCATGACATAACTTAGCTGTTTTTTGCAAAAAATGCCGGTGCCATTTTCAGGCAACTTTTATTATTGTATTTTTGTTGTTTTAAAATCAAATTACTACTCTAAAATATGAAATTAGTGCATTTTGTAATAAAACTCACGCTATTTCTTTGAATTCTGCAATAAAAAGCGATTGTTAAAAACTTTTTTCTGTCATCTCGGAAAATAACTTTTGGAAAAAAAAACGGAAAAAAAGGAAAAAAAGCGGAAAAAAACCGGCTTGAGTTTTTTTCCGGAAAACAAACAGCCCTGGTACTTTCTCGCAAAATGCATCTCAATTTCTAAAATTTTTGCTTTGTACATGCCCGGTCCGCCCAAAATGCTTAACGAGCATGCGCGGCCCGTGCACATCTCAAGTTCGCGGGTTCCCCGATGACCGTTTTTTATCGGGAAAAGCCTTGTGCAGTTGTTCAGTGGTACCCCTACCTTCGGGCTCATTTGAACCGAAAAAAATGGGTTTGGGGCAGTAGAAATGCGAAACATTAGGAGTGGGCCAGATTCATTGGCCTGTGGTGGGTGTTCTGATCGCTTACCCCTACCCCCGCTGACCAAGGCCTCTCCTTTAGGCTTTCCCTGTCCACCAGACCCTCCCTCGAAAGTTTTGGTGACCTTTTTGAGGGAAAATCTCCCAGTTTTCAGGTTGTTTTCGACATTTTTAGCAAATCAGCCCACCACCCTACCAGACTATGATGGTCCGGTCGGGATTCGGTACTGTAGC
Organism: Sabatieria punctata; assembly: GCA_030248155.1. Lineage (NCBI taxonomy): Eukaryota > Metazoa > Nematoda > Chromadorea > Araeolaimida > Comesomatidae > Sabatieria > Sabatieria punctata. Next base: position 20,989 of record JASANB010007475.1, on the reverse strand, counting down.
ATGCCCAGACCCACCACAAGCCAATGTATGACGCCAACGCCAACCCACCAAATTTCCAGATTTTGATTATCCCAAACCCATTTTTGCTCAACCACAGAGTTCGAAGGTAGGGGCACCATATAAGGTACCGGTACCATTACCACCACAGATCTTAGTACACTTATGTTTAGCGCTAAGTATCAACTGCTGTATGTACTGACGGGCAGCTACTGTGTGCTAGAGACCTGCACGGGCCGCCTTTTTGACGGCCCGGCCCGGCCTGTCCGGAAACCCAATTTTTGCGGCCCCGCCCTTATGAAAATGCAACTTTTCTGGCTCGGCCCGGCTGAAATCCTCTAAAAATCCTCTGTAGGGCGACCAGGCCCGGCCCGTGCAGGTCTCTACTGTGTGCTACGTTGTATGTACAGGGTGTGCCAAAAAAAAACAACCCAGCAGATTTTTCGCTGTAGCAACCGCAATTCTCAACCGATTTGAATGAATCCTTTTTTAGATTAAAGATAAATAAATTCTTAAAAGATTGCTGGAATTTTCATTAATGTACTCTTCTTAGTTCCTGAGATATTGGCTCTCAAAATCAAAACAGTGATTTTGGCAGTGAACAAGAGGGATATTTTTATTATTCTGCACATCGTAATAAAACGGATTCCTGCTACTGCTAAGGGCTCTTGGAGGCTTCACAGGTGACACAGAAACTCTGTTTACTTCAACACTAAAGTATCATTAGCCCCAGCAGTAGGAATCTGCTTTATTATGAAATGCCACGGAATCGCTCTTGTTCTTTGCCAAAATCTGTTTTGACTTTGAAGGCAAATATCTCAAGAACTAAACTGCGAATCTCAATAAAAATTGCACCAATCTTTGAAGAATTTATCAGTCTTTCATTCAAAAAAGGGTTCATTCAAATCGGTTCAGATTCATGTTTACAAAAGTAAAAAAACTGCTGTACTGTTCTTTATCACTCTTGTTCATTGCCAAAATCTCTGTTTTGACTTTGAGGACAAATATCTCAGGAACTAAGCAGGCTATCTTAATAAACGGTACATCAATCTTTCAAGAATTTATTTATCTTTCATCTAAAAAAGGATTCATTCAAATCGGTTGAGGTTTGCGGTTGCTACAGCAAAAACTCTGCTGGGTTGTTTTTTTTTGGCACACCCTGTATATTACTTTACTGGCGACGGTGGTCATCTGGATTGTTAAGCTATAGAATCAATAGTTTCACAGTCAGAGGCCTGGTTGGGCCGAACCAAGGCGAGAAAACTTCGAAAAAAGCCTAAAATGTTCCCTGACCAGATCTGAAATTCCCCGAACTCCCTGATCCGTATGAACCCCGATAAAATTGCAAGGGTTTTACTTTTGGCACCTATGTATGTTAGAAATTTCAGCTTTCTTGGCCTCGATTTGCGGAAACGCAAGAACTATTGTTATTTTTGGAAACACCCTGTACTAAACAAGCCTAACTGTAAGCGGGATAAAGTCAAAAGAGAAAAGTTTCATTGCATCAACTAGCCAACGGAAGCGTATTTGAACACAATCACTATTTAGTATAACAACACAGCAGCGTTATAGCAATATACAGAAAACTATGAGACAATTACTAGTAAGCTTTCTCACAAAGGGAAATAGTCTTTGAGCATTGTTTCATAAATAAGTAGATCCTTGGGGTCAAAAATCACAAAGATTATCCGATCTACCTGAAACAATATAATTATGTTCCTGCATCGAAACATCCATAAAACACAACAGTATTTTACGCTCAAATGTGGTTATTTATTTAGGGCTAAACCCTGTTTAGGGCTTCCGAAACCGTAATTTGGGTTTGAAAGTAGTCTCAGACTTCTGTTTTGAGCTGCAGTTAGTATGATGGACGCCTTAGATTGCAATAAGATCCAGCTAGGAAGAAAAGTGTCCTAAAAACGGGTCTGGGAGGCAAAGGCGCCTTTCCCCAACTACGTACATGTACGAATGACTACGGCAGTGCTAAGGCATCGGTATTGACTGTATCTCGTTATTTTACAGACTCTAACAACCATTTTCATAATATGAATATAAATGACACCTTAGAAGCGTTGCTTTCATTTTCCAGCCATTCCCTCACTGTACTTAAGACCACCACTGCTGCGTTGTCTGCAGGGTAGCCAAAGACTCCCGTGGATATACAGGGAAACGCCTAAACATCAGCCTATGTACTTCACTTTGTTGCTAGTACAGACAGACAGGAGAAGGCTTGCCCGCTCAGAATAAGCTGCCTTTTGCTCAAAAAACAACCAGCAGATTTTTCACTGTAGCAGCCGCAAGTCTCAATCGATTTGAATGCATCCTTATTTAAATGAAAGACAAATAAATTTTTGAGATTGATGAAATTTTTATTAATGTGCTCTGCCTAGTTCCTGAGATATTCGCCCTCAAAGTAAAAACAGCGATTTTGGCAATGAACTAGAGAAATTCTTAATATTCCTGTGCACTTCATAATAATAGGTATGGCCAATGGTCTTCAAAAATTCACGCTACAGCAAAAACATTATGCTAAAACCGCCGATAACATGACCGGATGCGATAATTTACGCAAAAAACCGCACTTGATTCAATGAAAAATTAGAAAAATGCGATCTAAAAACGTCCGTCTGCGAAGAACTTTTGTATGGCGCACTTGGTACCATTTTAAAAAATGGGCAACAGATTTGAATAACTCGCGCTACAAGCAAAAATTTATGCTAAAACGGCAATAGCATGACCGGATGCGATTATTTACGCAAAAAACCGCACTTAATTTCATGAAGAATCAGAGAAATGCGGGTTCAAAACAGCCGCGTGGGTCAAATCGCGTAAATTAGTGTTTATAACTTGGCCGCCGTCCCAGCGGTGGCTGATTTTCTATGGCGCCAGTTACGAAAGTGAAACGAACTTGATTGTTTAAAACCTACTAGAAAGATGTGAATATTCGTCGCCCAGCTAAATTAATGCGAAAAAGTATGATTGCAAGTGTTGAAGAAGAAGAAGAAGAAGTTTACTTCCCAGACAATGCACAGTATACAGTATCACAAATACTCTACAGAGCAGATCTTAATAACGAGGGAAGAAGGACTGAGTTAGCTCAAGGCTGTTTTATAACTCAGCCCTATCGGTTAGTAAAACGTGATAAATTTAGGTGACTGACTGCCTCTTTAAAGCATGTTGCAGAACGAGAGTGTATCACACTGCTAGGGAGACTGTTCCATATCGGCACAACTCTAGACGCAAATGAGTACTGTCTAACATTGGTTCGTGCGGTCGGAACCGAAAGTTGTAATGCATGACTACGAGTAGAACTTGCAGGACAGATAGAGAAAAATTGGTCAAAGGGTAAATCGATTTGGCCATGTAAAAGCTTATAAACGAATACAAGATCTGCTTGTATCCGTCGAATATCCAAGTACTGAAGCCCTGTTGCTACTAATCGAGCTTCGTACGGGAGTGCACTGAATCCAGGAATTCTGGAAGTAAAGAATCTTTGAACTGATTCAATAGTTTGAACATCTTTTACCATATATGGGGACCATACTTGAGTGGCGTACTCTAATTTTGGACGCACAAAGGTTTTAAACATCTTGATCAGAAAATCGGGGTCTTTAGTCACAAAGGAAGACAAAATTAAATTAGCCACTGTACGTGCTTTTTTAGCAACAACGTTGCAATGGGTGGAGAATTTTAAATCTGGAGTAACAAAAACTCCCAAATCGCGTACACAATTAGACGAGGGTATGGTTACACCATCTATAGTGTAATCATACATTGCATTTAAACGGGGGTATAGATGGAGAACTGAGGATTTGTGCAGAGCAATGTTCAACTGCATTACCTTAGCCCAATTGAAAACCGCAGTTAGATCTTCCAACACTGCTGCATTATCATTTGATGTTGGGACTGAAAAGTAAATTTTGGAGTCATCAGCAAAAAGTTTGATTTTACAGTATTTGAGAACATCTGGCAGGTCATTTATATAAATAAGGAACAGAATCGGGCCCAAGACCGACCCCTGAGGAACTCCAGATTGTACATTGGCCCAATCAGAAGTAGATCCTTCAATACATACTCGTTGCTTTCGGTTGCTCAAAAAGGCCTGTAACCAATCAAATAGTTCTCCAGAAATACCATAACCTTTTAATTTTAGTAGCAGTTTAGGATGACTTACGGTATCGAAAGCTTTAGCCACATCCAAATAGATAACATCCACCGGAGTCTGTCTGTCTAAACAGATAGACCAATCGTTAACGCAGCTAAGAAGCTGAGCAACGGTTGATCTACCTGAAAGAAAACCAAACTGGGTTTCAGAGATAACAGAGGAAGTTAAGAAAAACTCAAGAATCCTCCGCTTGATTACTTTCTCCATCAGCCTACATGCAGTACATGTAAGGCTAATGGGTCGATAGTTTACGGGCATACTTGGATTTCCAGATTTATAAATGGGCGTAACATTGGCAGTGAGCCAATCGTTGGGTAGGGCAGCAGTTGACATTGAAACTCGCATGATAGTACATAAAGGCTCGCATAAATAAAGCACGAGTCGTTTTAAAAAGATTGTTGGTATTCCATCTGGTCCAGCGGACAGTTTGGGTTGTATATCTTCCAATATACAGTACAGTGCATCAGGGGTAAAAAGAACTGAGGAAAGCTTTTCCAGAGTTCTGCTGCCAAAGTCCAGAGGAATACCATCATCTCTAGTAAACACAGAAGAAAACTGCTGATTTAAAATTGAGCACTTGTCGGTATTAGAAACAATTTCTCTACCATTGTTTCTAAGAATAGGCATTACGGGACGACAAGTAAGTCTGCGATTTACATATGACCAAAAAGTTCTATCGTTTCTATTGCAAAGAACCCTTTGTTCCAATTGGGTACAATAAAAGCCTGAAATGGCAAAAATTAAGGGTTACAGAAACTTCAACACCGTTTGTGGGGTTAACGGCAAAGAGCAGAGAGCGAATTCTTATATCATTCGAAAGTTCGAAGTCTACTGTACACGGAACCGATTGAACATCTTGCGCCGAATTTGTCTTTTTTTTCACAAGAACGAGGAACATGAAAAAAATCCACGAAAATGTCCATTTTCAGTAGTTAAGAAAGAATCAAATTTGTGGGTACCATGCCGAAGTGCGGAAAGAAAAAAAGCGGTGATATATAGGTAACGAGTTGCGCTGATTTTAAAACCGGTTGAACAAAATTTGAATCAGATCTCCTTTTAGCAGAAAATGGACATTGAAAAACGACGAATTTAGTTTTCGAGAGGAAAATGCCCTTTAACGGCCGAATTATGATTCAAAATGCATCTTATTCGATAGCTCGAACTCTGTTTCATATAAATACATCACATCCCCCTATCAATAACGGAACACAAAAAAGCATTTGCGCTTGAAGTTGCAAAAACCGTTTTGGACCACTTTTTGGCTGTGATTTTGTATTTTCTATTCCGCGCCGCGCGGACGTGCTTTGGCCATCCCTAATAATAAAACGGATTCCTACTGTTGATGAGGGCTAATTTAGGCTTTAGCTGTGACACAAACGCTCTGTTTACTTCACCTGTAAAGTTTTGTTAGCCCTCAGCAGTAGGGATCTGTTTTATTGTGAAGTGCAATGGAATTGCTCTTGTTCTTTGCCAAAATCGTTTCGATTTTGAGGGCAAATATCTCAAGAACAAAGCAGATCAATAAAAGGTTTACCAATCTTTCATTGTTGGCTTGGATGCTTGGATGGTTTCGTTTCTGACCTTAAACCTGTTACTTCCGGTGTACCCCAGGGTAGCTTGCTTGGTCCAGTGCTTTTCCTTGTTTATATAAACGACCTTGGCTCAGTAGTGCAGTCTTCACAGTTAAAATTGTACGCTGATGACGCAAAGCTGTATTTTGCAGTAGAAAGACGATCCTTGAACTATAGCTTAAGAAACGATTTGAATCGAGTTCACGCATGGGCTAAACGTATGCAGTTAGATGTAGCCATACAGAAGTGTTCGGTTTTGCATCTAGGCTATGGCAATGCTCTCACTGAGTATGAGTTAGGCGGACATGTTATCCCTGTGTGTAGAAGTGTTGTGGATCTGGGTATTACAATCACGCCAGATTTCAAGTTTTCTGCTCATTGCCAAAGGATTGCTCACTCTGGTTTTCAAGTAGTAAACTTAATCTTCAAGGTTTTTCATTCGAGAAACACCGATTTTCTGCTTCAAATGTTTAAAACTTTCGTGCTGTCTAAGTTAGAGTATGCCTCAGAAGTTTGGAACCCATATTTGCTGGCTGATATCGATCTGGTTGAGAGAGTTCAGAGATTGTTCACTCGCCGTTTGCCTGGTTTAGCTAATGTCTCCTATCCAGAACGTTTACGTATACTTAAAATCAAACCCTTAGAAGAACGTAGAATGGTGCGTGATCTGATTATGGTCTTTAAGATTATTAATGGTCTGGTGGATTTACCGAGGGAAGACTTTTTTGCCTTTGCCCCAACTGCCCCGACCAGGGGTCATAACCAAAAAATTTATGTAACCCATACACGCCTTGAGCTGCGCAAAAACTTCTTCGCCTGTCGGGTTGTTCCCTTGTGGAACAACCTTTCATCGGATATTGTAAACTCACGGTCGGTCTCAAACTTTCGTTCTAAACTGGCCAAATTGGATTTATCAAAGTTTCTGTGTGGGAGGGCTTTCGAGCCGGTCAATCGGCCCAGCCCGCCTACTGCTTAGAAGTACGTATGTACGGTATGCTGTGCTACTCAATAAACTTTCTTCTTCTTCTTCTTCTTCACGAATTTATGAATACTTCTTTCAAACGATTCATTCAAATCGGTTGAGATTTGCGGTTCGCAAAGTAAAAACTCTTGTTTTTTATGGACCCTGTATAACTAGTTCAAAGTTTGCAAACTATAGGCGCAAAACTTGCTAAAGCAATTAGCAAGTCCTCATAGCAAAGGAGACGATTGAGTTTCGGTTCCAGATACTACTGCTGCAATCCACAGGCCTGGCAAAAGCTTGCAAAATCATCAACTAGCTAACCCTTTGTGTCTCAATTCCAAACCAACCAAAACTACAAGTACAGCCTTGCTTAGCTACTCAAGCAAACATCTAGGCACTTTCTCTAACTTGGCGAAAAAGCAAAACACTTACAATAGATCTCAGATCATTTTTGGCTGCAGTGTCCAAGCAGTTTCTGTAACACAACCTCAGCTTGTCGGGTTTCTCTCCAATTGGGCCCACTGTATGAAGTACATCTGAAAGCAGTCTCAAGCAGTAACTGGCACCAGTCATCCCACTACCATAAGAAGTTTTGGGCCAATGTTTTTGTAACTCATTACAATTTCAGGCACGAAAGTTGCCAAAAACAGCAGTTTTCCGCTATATCAGGGTATGCCCTGCTCATTTTGGGCTCAACCTCTGATCTATGGCCTTATGGCAGTTGAACTGTTACATGGACAACTATCAAAAAAGGAAAGTGTATAAGTTAGGTCTTAAGAAGACCTACATTTAGCAGGAAGTCTATATCCACCAGTCAGCTTAGCCTCTCCCGTTTCGCATGGAGCCAATGACCCACTTTCCGTTTTCAGTTCAGACCCGGCAGCTCTGTGGATCGCTAAGTCCACACCTGAAAAGACAATTTATTTAATATAATTATAATACCTCTTATGCGTACAAACAATGAGGCATAACTGCACCGCGGGAATAAGGTACAATTTGGGCTGGGAGCAAAGCATCATTTGTGGGCGCCATAGAAAGATCGTACCTCCTCCTCCGAGCAAAGTCTTGTTGGCGGCGTTTACAATGACATCGATTTCAAGTGTAGTTATGTCTCCTCGCCACACACTCAGCTTTTCATTTAGGTCCTTTCGAACTGCGTACTTAGACTTTGAATCTAAATACAGTTTACAATCAATCATATCCCTAAAACACATTCTTAGCTGAATTTTGAGCACAAATTCGCCAACTTTGAAGATTAATAGCCAAAACTGCTATTTATAAACGTTTCTAGTACCAAACCCCATTTGTTAGAAGTTGGGCTCAGACGCCAAACCACTCTCCAAATAGGCGGGTGACCTGCTACATGTATAAACAAGTCTGATCATACTTTTTCCCAGATTCTGTTTCTTGTTGTACTGAGGCCAAGTATCGATTTTATCTGTAGTAACGTAGTCTGGTCCACATCGGTAATGCTGTCGTTTTTCGTTCAGAGGCATATTCAGGTAGCGATCTAAACTTACCTAGCAATATATTATCTTACTTGATCGTTAATTCCGCTTAACACAATCCTTTGAAAGGCCCTTAGGGTAAGAAATAGCAAAAAAATAACATAACCTTATAGCAGAAACCGGTTAGATTATTCAATAGTTTTAAGGTGATATCTGGCTGCATTGCAACAATCATTTTGGGCCCAACCACGTCAAGTCTTTTTGTTCAGTTAAGTGTATAGGAAATTACCTTTCTGACCGCTGGCCATTTGACCACGGGTGAGCCTTGAGTCGGAAGCCATTTCAAAAGCTTGTAAACAGGCCACACTAACACCGAGCCCAAGTAAAGGCAAATTGGTGTTTCTGAATTTACTTCGGACCCTCTGAAATGTGATACCGACTCAGATTCACACTATAACTGTTAGGCGGCCTAAGACACACAGAAACTGTTTTCGGTTAGTTTTTTTTAGTTTTTCCAATTATATTCGATTTTTTTCGGTATTCCAGAAATTCATATCCCTAACGTACGTAGGAAATTGTCGTGGTAGCAAAAACTATGAAAGCGCTGTCACGGCTATCGGTAGCAAAAAAATCAGAGTTAAAAAGGAACGTAAAGAACGTTACTATTGATCTTGTAGTAGTAAGCAACGGCCTTTGTAACTGTCGTAACCTGGCAACCACGCGGTTAAAGCATAAACCTCTCATTTCTCTATTATCTCATCCTGATACACCTGCTCACTTTTCTCTAACTCCGACCCGCCAGCTGAGATGCTAACTACTACAGCTGATTCTATTTCTGTCAATCCAAATGAACAAACACTTAACTGGCTATTTTCTTTCTTTCTTCGTTAAAAACAGAAATCGATGAGAGCACCCAAATTGCAAATCGTTGAAACAAACGATCGAGTATGGTGTCCCACGGTTGCTCCCTAACAGCAGATTATTATTTTGCACAGCAATAAACGTTTGACTCATTGATCTCTGTCCTAGATTAAGCTTTTTATCTAGGTCAGGCGTATCGTAAACGTCGATTAGCTGCCCATTCGCTCGTATTACTGCCGTTTATGAAACTTGTTTCCGAGCCTATGCCGGTGTAAGCCTGAACCTAAACCTAAGTCTCAAACTAAGCCTAAGCCTGCCCATAAGCGTACGGTTGAACGGTAGAGCCTGACTAATTTCGGTGCATGACAATTCCCCCCGTTAATTGTCCCAACGACAATTCCCCCAACAATTGGCTAAGTAATGTACGTACTGTTGTATGCGATGTAAGTTAGTTGTAGTTGCAGTTTACAAAAGGTGAAATCTGATATTACTGCAAATTTTTTGCTATTTGATTGTTCAAATTAATGGTTGTTGATAGCGTAAACTATCCGCGGCCAAGACGCGACGTGTAATAGAAGTAACTTTGTCCAAACCGTTGGACCGTGGTCCGTTTCAAATGAAAAATTGCACCAAAAATGTTCTCTGTTTGAAAACACTAATGTACGCAATGCTAACTGTCCTCAAAAAGGAACGGTAATATGGAATCGGACTCCCGGAAACCATCAATTTTCTTGAACTTATTTAGTACGGCGCGTACACAAATCGCCTCTCCAGAAAAACGGAAATGGTGAGGACGTGCGGTACGCTGTGGTACACAGTGGTACACCAAGTTTTGCCGGGTTTCCAATGTCACAAATCGCCTCCTCGAAAGTAGGAAAATTGAAAAATCGCAAGTTACACCATAAGAGAAGGGAAATAAGAAGTACTAAGGGCAAAATGAAGAAAATGAGCGTAACAGCTCATACTGGAATCGATTGCTTGCGGCAAAATTGTTTCATTTATTAAGTCGAAATATAAAAAGTCTTACTTTGTGCAAGTCCATCCCTGGCAAGCTAAAGCTGAAGAACTGGTATTTTGTGGCATTGCACACAGACTCTCTTTGCCTTCCCATCCCATGATGCTACCCATTTATCTAGTATTTAGGTATTCTTGCAATCGTTGTTTGAAAGAAGTTTAGTCAGATTTTGTAGAATTTTGAAAGTGCGTTTAAACTTTTGCTAACCCTTTTTCTGACAGATTGACTTAGACCGGATATAACTTCACCATAGCGCAACCCATTGCAGCGCAGTCTGCGTCATCTTTTTGGTAAGATCTCAAGCTATCTAACTTTGTATAACACTTACCGATTACCTCCAACAACTCAGCGAAAAGTCAGTTTTTCTTGAAGAGGACAAGGTGCGTTTAAACTTTTGCACCCTACTGTAGATGGTGCAAGGAACGTTCAGAGAGCGTTCCCGAATTGCCAGCGTTGCCGACATGCATCCTGGTGATGCTGGTTGTTCTTGTCCATGTTTTCCTAATTTCCAAATTGTTGGGAAGCATTTTCCATGTTTCATATTTTCCATTTTCCAACTTTCCAACTTATTGGGGAGGCGATTAGTGCCCACCCGACTTAGGACACTAGTACTAGAACAGTGAGATCACTACTTGCGCAGATTAGTGTCTCAAGTGTGATCACTTTTGGCCAACTTTTTGTTTAAAAAATGCCACCATCGTGGAGCTTTGACAACGAGTGTTATTTTTATACTCAATCGATAGCAAATTGTCATATCTACCCATATGCTCTTGGGCAGACCTATCTGTCTACAGACTCGAATGATACAATTAGTAAGTAGCTATATTTCAAAAGATGACCTAGAAAACATTTTTTTCTATCTTTTCATGGTGATGAAAAGCCGCATAGCCACTGTGCGCGACGTCGTGCGTTCATCCTTTCGGCGCGGCAAGTTTCTTGCCGCAAAGTGTTGGTAGTCGGCACAGAGCCCAACCCAGACCACCGAAAGCTGGTTACTGCGAATAGGTAAATGGGAACCGATGGATCTGCCATTGCACCGAAAGCCGCTCCCCAAAGGATGCTTGTGTTGGAGGAAAAGAAGATCAACGACATCAGGGGCTGTCTGAGAAACCAACAATAAGGCCTATACCGGTTTAGTGCCACTGGCTGGGCGGCCGTTGGGAGCTGACAGCACCATGACGTCACCATCCAGGCACTCTCTTAGTGACTGGCACCCAACCCAACAGCATGGCTAGGAGTGGCTTGGTAGTGAAAGAAGGGCACTGCGTCTGAGATTACGATATCAGGGGTCTCGAAACGGACCATGCAGGTCTGATCGTAGGGCTGTCCATCGTACGCCCCGCCACATCGAATCGGATCTTACCTAGCCTAGATTCATGCTAAGAGATGCAAATCAGCTCAGAATACCTTAGTTACCTATTTTGCGAAAAATATGCCTGAAAACCTTGATTCTAGTAAAAATAATCGGTCCTTTTGGCTGAACCACACATCAGCCGCTGCTATTTCCCCCTGAGCCCTTCAGCATTTGAAAATTTACAACCCCCTCGGCCGAAGTGCTAGTCCATGTCTGCTTCTTTCAATCTGCATGTTGTTGCCCGATCAGGTGCCAATTACCAAAACTCTATAACTCTATAAACCTGGAATGGAGCGCTGGGAAAATTCTAAATCTCCCTTGGGAGTAGACCTATTTCCTCAGAGAATTTCAATTTGTAGTCTTAGTTTGTAGTTAAAAATTTTGGCGAAAATAATTTGTAGTCTTAGTTTGTAGTTGTCAAATTCAGGTTCAAAAAATATGTAGTCTTAGTTTGTAGTCAATTTGTAGTCAGGTACCAATCATCAGAAATTCGATATTACTGCAAATTTTTGCCAGTTTGAACAATCAGTCAAGGAAATGCTTTGCAAAAATAATAACCGGAAGCCCGTTAATTGTTTCTCTGTGAAAAAATCGTGTTTTCTAATAGATATTTCTGAAAACAAACAGACCGAATTCAATGTTTTTAAACAGAATTTCAATGCTGAACATTTGGTATTTTTAAAAACAGAATGAGATATTTTTTTAAAAACTAAGACAAGAAAAAACACCAACAAATTTTCAAAAGTCAATCATGTGGATGTGGTCACTTTTCTTTGAAAATTTATACAGGTAAAAAGGTGGGAAAATTGGAAAAACGATCTTTCTAACACTTTACATAAAAAATTGCTTCGTTCTTGGTATTTGATAAGCTTATCATAAGCTCAAGACAGCTCAAAGGCCGATTGGGGACTCAATTTATATATAATTACATTAAAAATAGGAAAATTTCCAAGAAAAATGACTACAAATTGACTACAAATTCAAAGATTTTGAAATAGTAGTTTGTAGTCAATTTGTAGTCAGCCAAAATAATATGTAGTCTTAGTTAATTTGTCGTCTTGATGACGTCATAATCGCCGAAAATATGTAGTTTGTAGTTAGTAGCTTGTAGTACTACGAATTAGGTCTACTTGGGAGTGAGGGAATGAAGGTCAGAAATGGAAGACACCTTCTACATGTATGTAGAGTTTCGATGGACAAAGTACACATTTTCTAAAATTGATAATGCCAGAAAGTTTACTCTCATTGTTGATCAAAACAAAGCGACCAAACAGCTTTCAGTTTTTCAGTCACAAGCCCCTTTTCATATTCAACTCTTCACAAAACGTCTGCAATTTGAGTCCGGTTATGACACTCTGGCACTTAACGCCGTTTATGGTACTGACACCATATATGGTACAGTACGTAGGCTAGTGCTACCATATATGGTACCGGTACCATAAACGGCGTTATGTGTCTGACTGTATGACTGATTCATTCACCAAACTGCTCACCTTGCAGACTTCAGCGACTATGGCGCTACTGCCATGCACCAACTGATTTAAATGTTGCTCACCAAACTTAAGAAATGAAGTTTTACAGAAGTTCTGGAAAGCATCACTGTTGCACAGCACTAAACAGTTCAAATAACAAACCGGGAGACAGAAGTTCTCCAAGAAAGGACACGCAGCGCCCAGGCCTGCACCAATGCTTTTCTCAGCCTCGACGAAAACTTGGGCGACTTTGTTGCACTGCAAAGGAACCAAAGAAACTTCTGGCTGATTGTCTCAGAGAAAACAGTTTTACATCAAGCTTGCTTATTTTTTCATGCTCTGTGTACTGAGTCTGGTCACACATAGTCATTCCGAAAGTACCATTGTTCAGGTGTGAACCTGTTTCAGCGATACTATCGAAGGGCAACAGACAGCTGTCTGACAACTGATTCAGCAAGCTCAAAGGTCGGTTGAAGTTGGATTCGCAGTCAGCTTGACAATCTGAATTGCAGCTGCATACAGAAATTTACCAAGCCTAGTGTAAAGCAATCACCAATCAGATCATAGACTGCAATGCGCCATGATCCACCGCATTTGTATTGATCACTGTCTCCCCCTCCCCTGCAAGCAAATGCGCATTCCGAGTCAGCAACTTTCACAGCTTCCTTCAGTTGGTTAGCGCAGAAACATTCATGCTGCATCTCGAGACCTAAAATGTCAACTTGATGCAGCTAATACAGTCAGGCACTGTTTGTGGTACCAACACCATATACGGTGCCGGTACCTTATATGGTATCATTACCCTAGGTGCCGGTATCATATATGGTGCCGGTACCTTATATGGTACCACTACCCTAGGTGCCAGCCAGTACGATCCGGCACCTTATATGGTGTCGGTACCAAATACAGCGATAAGTGCCTGACTGTAAAACTTCATGTATATAGGCGCTTCTGCAATTATCAAAGACTCCACTCACCGGCCAAGGTATACCCGTCTGCCCAACACTTTGACGCGCATAGCTGCACCGTTGCTTCAGAGTAAAGTTTGGTCATGACTCCATATAACACTCTGTCCTCGTTGTCAACATAACAACCCAGATAACTCGCCCCTTCTAAACAACACATTGATAGTAGAGATGAAAAGCCAGCTGAGACTTACTTACCCACTAGCACTCCGCACAACAGCAGTACCACACACGCCAATGTTGCCATTATCTAGTCACACTCTTCAGTGGATCGTCTGACGAGGCCAAAAACTTGGCTGTAATGTTGCGTCTTTTATCGTGTTATTTTTGTGTTAAAGTTCAGATGGCTAGCTTGACACAAGGACATCAAAATTTGGGAAGTTCAAAGACATGGCTACATCTGTTTTTCTTGGTAAAACCGTAAATGGAGGTTGCGAAATGGACCCTTGGGCTCTCAGATCGCAGGACCGACTGTTGCTTGACCCTCCTGTTACATCGAATCGAATCGAATCAAATCGAATTGAATTGAATTGAATTGAATCGAATCGAATCGAATCGAATCAAATCGAATCGAATCGAATCAAATCGAATCAAATCGAATCGAATCGAATCGAATCAAATCAAATCGAATCAAATCAAATCGAATCGAATTGCATCAAATCCAATCGAATTAAATCGAATTGAATTGAATCAAATCAAATCGAATTGAGTTCAAAAAACTCTCCTTAGTGAGATTCCAAATCCAAATTCAGATATTTGCTCTGTATATAACACTCACTCATCCAACTCTGTCTAGTCTGCGTTTGTCATTGTTTGTGCATTTATTCTTACAATAAACTCCTCACCACTTTGCATCCACGACTGCAAGCTGCGCATCCTCAACTTACTGTTAATCTTCCACATCCAACCATGTATGACTTCAACCAATCTGCTAACCACATCACCTTCGCTCACTGGTCAGAGCAAGTCACCTGTTACACTCAACATTCCGGCCATCCATGGTACAGAGTCATCAACAATGTTCTCGATCCCCCAGCTTGTGAACAGTTTCGCTTGCTTCTGGACAACCAGAAGTCTTTACTGAATACCACCCTCATTGCCCTCGAATCACTATTGCAGCCAGATGAATTCCCCATTCATATCGCCATTTCTCTTTTTCAGCAACAGCCCATATCTGATGTCATTCAGTTTGCTGATCACTTTAAACATTGATTCTCTTGTCTCCTTAATGCTGGTACCCTGGCTTCCACTGCCTACATCAACATTCTCCCTCATTAAATCAAGAAGCACGTGATTCATCATCTTTCTGACCCTGATTAGCCTCACGACATCCACTCAGGTACTACAGAAGCAGTCAAGTATTACAACACTGAGCAGACAACCAACGAGTCTCTCAATTCGCGCCTGTCTCCCTCTTCAGTTCCCAAGAAAGACACATCCACTGGTTCCTTCACTTCTCCTAGATGCCACAACTGCAACAAAGTCGGCCATGTCACTCGTCACTGTCGCTTCCACCCCAGCTGTTCCCAATCCACCCCATCAAGTCTATTCCACAGCCTTTGACATTCACCTAGTCTGCTCCTACATCTCCAGTTCAACCAGCCATTCGTCGCTTTGTGCACAAGTCACCATGTTGCCATGTCCACCCTAGTTCCAAGTTCACCAATCACCGTTCCTCACCCATTACTTCACAAGATTCCGGCACTGTCAAATGGTTCGATCCTGTCATCGGCTACAGTTTCATTACACGCTCCGACAACAACAAAGACTGTTTCATTCACTTGTCTGCCCTTTCTGCCTGCTGTTCTTCTCACTCCTCTCTGGCTCTATGCCCTGGTGAGGCTGTCTACTTCGACGTCATCCCTGATCATTGGGGCCGTACCGACCACGCGATCGTTTCAGTGGATTCAGAAGATTCATATGGGCTCTCCTATTTTGTTTCTGGCCGATCGTCAGGCACAGATGTGGCCACGTTTCGATGCTCATCTGAGGGGGAGTGATGAAAGATTTGCACTGTATATATAATAACTTAATCGTCTAACCTGTTTGTCATTGTTTGTGTGTTCTTTCTTACAATAAACTCTTGACCATGAATTTCTTCTCTCACAAATGTACATAACAAAGTTTGGTAATATGGAATCGGACCCCGGACTCCCAACCAATTCAAACCCCAGTTCGGCGCTAAAAAAGCGGGTTTTGGGCTTGAACACCGCCTTTCGATGGTAGCAGTGTGGTGCACTTTTTATCTAGGTAACTAGGTAACTAGGTATACCTAGTATTACCTAGTTAATATTCGGGAAAAGTACCTAGATTTACTTTACCTAGTTGTTGGTTACTCTATTTTACGTAGTTTTACTTTACCTAGTTTTTAATCCACATAACTAGGTACTTCTAGGTAAAACAAGTTTACCTAGTTTGATATTTTCAGTTTTACGTGGCTTTTTCAGTCAGCAAACCTTCAAATTTCCGGCTTTCCCACAATTACAGTGGCCCAGAGAATGAATTTCTGACTTATTTGATCAATAAAATACAAACATTTACTTTGAAATGTGTCAAATTTCGTAAATTTTAACTCCACTAACTTCATCATTGTTCTATTGATTGAACCACAAATAACATTTTGACTTGATTTCGAGCGTTTTAGGTTTACCTAGTATTACCTAGTTTTTCTGGGCTTTACCTAGTATTACTTTACCTAGTTTCTTAGCTGAGAACTTTACCTAGTATTACTTTACCTAGTTTCTTAGGTGACAACTTTACCTAGTATTACTTTACCTAGGTTCAAATTTTCAAAATGCAACACACTGGATGGTAGTTTAGGTCTGCAAACGTGATAGGCACACAGACATCTTGTTTTCCGAATTAGTGAGAGTCTGGTGGTGCGATTCTATGTTATCCAAAGTTTGTGTCTAGTCGAAAATAGTAGCCCCTCCACCAAGTAAGCTAAAGTAAATTAAGCACGATGGATTTTGGACAGGGATGTACTTACCTATAGTGGTTTCAGTACACCCAACACAACAGCTTTCACACTTAGTAAAGCCAGTTAGTTGTGTTGTGCTTGTTCTGCCCTCTGATATATATGCCCAGTGCCCACACACTCCAAGCTGCTGGCAGGAAAGTACAAGCTGTGCATCGCTTTCATATGAAAGTACAAGCTGTGCGCACTGCGCGGATTTCATACGAAAGCACAAGCTGTGTGTGGCTTTCATATGAAAGTGCAAGCTGTGTATAGCTTTCATATGAAAGCACAATCTGTGTGTACCTTTCATATGAAGGTATAAGCTGTGTGCAGCTTTCATATGAAAGTGCAAGCTGTGTGCAGCTTTGATATGTAAATAGTCTATGTTGGTAGGTTTTGCTAAGTGCTTCGGTGCTTGCATGGAGGAAGCAAGAAAATAGTATGATTTTTAAGAGTCGGTTCGCAAGAGAATCGACCCTTGTTCTTCACATCTACATATGTGCAAATCGAAAAATCTTAGCCCCGGGGCCTCCCGTTTGGGGAAGTTGTACCTAACGATGACTTATGCTAAACTGAAGAGCACAGCCCTCTACATGCCCCATTCAGCAGAGCCAGGCCTCAGAAGGAAGCTCACCAGCAAGCAAAAAATGGCCACTTAGGGTGTCATGTTTGATGGAGCATAACTTTCGATTCCGGCAATCTAGAAGGTTGTAGTACATGTCATTCGAATCGCCATGTCATTGGCTTTCTTTCGTTCTTGCACAGGCCTCGATCTATTTTCAGTGAAAACAGTTTCTTTTACACACTGGATAGTAAGAGAGTTTATGAAGTAGATTTTATGGAGAAGAACAGCTCGCATCGCAACATGAGTTCACAGACTGATGATCACAGCCGAACCGGCATCTCTTACATATTTGAGTGGTTGCTTGAGAAGAGACCAACGACTTGTGTTCGGGTTGAACTCCTCCACCACCTTCCTTTCCTCACTGTAGTAATCAAATTCATCAAATTCCTGGGATCCTCCAACAGCAAACAGTCGACTGCCATCAGACAACAAACTGAACTGGTATCGTATCTTATTCATTATGTAGCTTTAGTCCATCTGTTGGTGACTGGGTTGTAGCGCTCACAGGACGTTCCATAGTCACCACCGCACACATAGATTTGGCCATTGAGCACTGCGGCTGAGTGACCGAATCTGGCTGTGATCATAGAGGCCACCAGAGTCCATGAATCTGAGTCTGAAGCACACCTAGCTGTGTTGAGTGCGCTAACTCACCCAACACACTAAATACCCAACCAACAACCACTGTTGCTTGGTACTGTTGACCAGGTATACCGAACCCACACCGAAAATGTGTATTTTTTGGAATACCTACCCAATAAATACCTACCGATTCCAGGTAATTTCATAAGTGCCCACCCGTACCCGGTAAACCAATTATTTTGGAAATACCCAGGTATTTGGGAATCGGTATTTTCTGACCATCTTAATGCAATTTTTATCGAAATTTCCCTATGATGACAAAGTTTTCTTTGTAATTTTGCATTTTTTGGGGCATGCAGAAACACATTCTATTACCATACTCTTCCAAAATATCGAATTTGAAGCAGTCATCTCATTTTCATAGCATTTTTTGACGTTGCGCAAATTAGTGTTCAAAGTAAACGTAGCGTAGATTAGCATTAACCGCAGACCGGAGCTAGACCTTGTCTACAGCTTTGGTTATTATGAGGCTCAAATCACTCCAAGGCCTCCCAAAAAAGTTTATTCGAAAAAATACCGCCAGGTCGCTTATATTTTGAACAGACTACATATAACTACCGAGTAACTTTTACTCAGTAAAATTTACTGGGAACAACACTGCTCTAAAACCCTGCTTGCTAGGAACCTCACATCCACTGTGCCCCTTAACTGCCAATGGACATACAGTAAGAAATGTAAAATCATGTAAAGTAGCTATATCAGGGGTTTACACCAAGTGCTGTTTTTAGTTAGTGTAAGAGTAGAAACGACCACCTGCGACTGTGAGATGTTTTTTGCATATTTGCCCATAGAACAGAATTATGGCATTTTTTTGTGATTTTGACGACCAAAAATCGTTATAGATCATAATTCTCTAACGATTGGTCCGAATTGAGCCACAGATACATCAAAAGATGCATCCACCCAACACTGCTAGGGTAGTCATATGGTGGACCTTAAAGGCCAAAACATGTACTACGAAATCTAAAAAATATCATTGGCATTTTTTATTTACTCAAAGAAGTGAGCTCAAAATTTTCTATAGGCATATTATCGTTATTGATCATTATTTCCTGAACAGTCCAGGAAATAAAGACAGCAGTATATGGTATTGATACACAATGACTGAAGAGTACTGGGAGAGCACACTAACAAACAGTGACAAACAGGTAAGTCGGGAGAACGTTATATACAGTACAAATCTTTCATCACTCCCCACTCAAATGAGCGCCAAACCAGGGATCTGTGCCTGACGATTGTCCAGAAGCAGAATGAGAAAGCGCATACAAATCTTCTGAATTCACCAAAACATTGATCACATGGTCCGTAAGGCCCCAATGATCAGGGATGGCATTGAAATAGACTGTAGACTACAGTACCTTGCCAGGGCATAGAATCGGAGCGGATTGAGAAGAACAGGGAGCAGAATGGGCAGACAAGTGAATAAACAGTTTTGGTTGTTGTCAGTTGTCAGAGCGCGAAATGAAACTGTAGCCGATTACAGGATTGAATAATTTGGCAGTGCTGGAAACTTGTGAAGTGATGGGCGAGGAATGGTGATTGGTAAACTTGGAACTAGGGCGCACTTGAGGACATGGTTGGTTGAACACAAGGCAACTAAGGGCCGGTTGAACTGGAGATACAGGAGTAGCCTTGGCAGGAGTAGACTTGGTAGGAGAAATGGGTTGCAAATGACAGTGATGTGCGATGTGGCCGACTTTGTTGCAGTTGTGACATCTGGGAGGGGAACTGGTGGACTTGACTGCTTCTGTAGCGACTGAGTGGATGTTGTTAGGCTTATTTGGATCGGAAAGATGATGAACCATTTACTTCTTGATTTGATGAGGGAGAAGGTTTACGTAGACAGTGGAAGCCAGGGTACTAGTATCGGGGAGACAAGAGAACTGATGTTCAAAGTGGTTGGTAAACTGGATGACATCAGGGATAGGCTGTTGATGAAGAAGAGAAATGGCGATATGAATGGGGATTCATCTGGCTGCAAGAGCGGTTCAAGGGCAGTGAGGGCGACATTTAGAGAAGACATCTAGTTGTCTGGAAGCGCGTGAAACTGATGACAAGCAGGAAGATCGAGGAGAGCATCTCCTCACGACTCTGTACCATGGAAGGCCGGAGTGTTGTGTGTAATGGGTGACTTCCTCTGACCAGCAAGCAGCGAAGGTGATGTCATTAGCAGATTAGTTGAAGTGGTACACTGTTAGATGCGGAAGATGGACTGTAAGTTGTGGGTGAAGACAGTGGCGTATCCAGGGGGTGTAGGGTGGGTACACCCCCCTTTGCGGTGGAGGTAGGAAGAGAAAATCTGTCAAAAATATGCGAAACTAATGAATTATGTACCAAAACTGTCTATTTTGTGCTCAGAATGCCTTTTAAATGCGTTTTTGAATGCTAAATTTTCAAAATTTTCTCGCCCTGGCTGGGCAGAAGCCCAACCAGGCCACTTTAGACTACTAAAACTTGTAATTTCAGTTAATTTTAAGCCTGGAATGTGTTTTAAACGCGTTTTTTAAGGCAAATTTTGCAAAATTTTCTTACCCTGGTTGGGCGACGGCCCAACCAGGCACTTTCAAAATTTTACACCCCCCTTTCCGAAATCCTGGATACGCCACTGGGTGAAGAGCTTGCGACCGTTGATGCAAAGCGGTGAGAAGGCGCTCATAGCGATCTGCCATCTTGTGTTGTTGTTGGTCAGTCGGCAGCAGAACGAGCTGTTGTTGCTGGAGAAGTTGTATAAGCGTTGCTGACTGGCTGAGAGGATAAGTGACGGGAACCAAAGATGAATGAAGAAAGCTTATGGACTAGCAGACGCGCTACACAACACAGAGACACAAAACAATTACACAATAAGAATATCGTTGAACACTGACTAAACAATCAAACTCATCCGATCAACCTCAAGTGGTACCATGGCAAAAGTACCAAATGTTGCGGTGGATGAAGTTGGAGTTGGGGGG
>JASANB010007474.1:0-81607 GCA_030248155.1 Sabatieria punctata | reverse complement strand
TCTTATATTGTCTCTTTATGCGTGCGCTTGCTCTGTCGGCTGGTCCCTTTCCGCTCTGAATATTTCACTGTAGCCCAAAACGAGAGGATAATCGGTTAATTTATGTGTTACTTGAGCTTCTGAAAAGAGCCACCGTTTGATAACAACAGGACCCCTTGAGATCTCGGGAATACTGGCAATCATTGACGACGATTTGTAATGGCCCTAAAATTTTTAGTCCTTTTTATAGTAGTGCATAGGGAGGGTTGCCTGATTCAGACATCGACTCTTAAGATCAAAACTGAGTCCCAAAGGAAAACTATGAAAAAAGCCGAAAAAGTGCTAAATTTGGCACATTTGAACCCAGCCGATTATTTTACCGAAAAAAAGCGGGCCAGGCCGGGCCGAAAATTCCGGCCCGAGCGCATCCCTGTAAACAGGATGTCCAACGCAAAGTGTTCCAAGTTTGATCAATAGCGGCGCCCGACTATGTGAACCGACGAAATGCGGCCAAATTAATTGACTTATACTTGCTAATTTTCAGCTTTGTTCGGTTGTTTAAAACATCAGTTTCACTTGACTTTTTGACTTATTTCTCTTGCCATTTGGGCGTGACGTGGAGGAACTCTTTCTTCTGCAGTGCCGTTCTCCATCGGTTCCGATGGTTTGGGTTTTCAGTAATTGTCCTTCGAGCTTTCCTCACTACATCCTTCCCCCGCGGTCCCCCCTGCCCAACAGTCTTTTTCATCCGTGCTGTCTTTGATCGTACATGTAGTTGGGGGGAATGGGGGGTATTTCCCCCAGGCCCGATTTTCGGAGAAAATTCCCCCCCAAGTTTCAAAAACCCTAAATAGGGTTCCGGAACCCTGTTTTGGGTTTCAAAAACCCTAAATAGGGTTCCGGAACCCTAATTTGGGTTACTGAAACCCTAATTTCGGTTACTGAAACCCTAAATAGGGTTCCGGAACCCTAATTTGGGTTTCTGGAGGCCCAAAATAGGGTTCCGGAGCCCTAGTTCGGGTTAAACCCTAAATAGGGTTCCGAAACCCCCCTGTTTTGGGTTTCAAAAACCCTAAACAGGGTTCCGGAACCCTGTTTTGGGTTTCAAAAACCCTAAATAGAGTTCCGGAACCCTATTTTGGGTTACTGAAACCCTAAATAGGGTTCCGGAACCCTAATTTGGGTTCCTGAAACCCTAAATAGGGTTACTGAAACCCTAATTTGAGTTACGGAAACCCTAAATAGGGTTCCGGAACCCTAATTTGGGTTCCTGAAACCCTAAATAGGGTTACTGAAACCCTAAATTGGGTTCCAGAACCCTAATTTGGGTTTCTGGAGGGCCGAAATAGGGTTCCAGAACCCTAATTTGGGTTGCTGAAACCCTAAATAGGGTTCTAGAACCCTAATTTGGGTTTCTGGAGGCCCAAAATAGGGTTCCGGAACCCTAATTTGGGTTTAAAAATCTCTAAAGAAGGTTCCAGAAATGCATTTTAACTGTATTATGTCGAATAAAATGGGTTTTTTTTTCACGTTTTAAAGCAAAATTAGCTTTTTTTGCACATTTTAAATTAAAAATAAGGTTTTTTCCACGTTTTACAGCAAAAATAGGGTTTTAAACGGAATTTTTGCACTTCAGACAGGATTTTTACCCCATTTTTAGTCCTCAAAACCCTATTTTGAGCCCAAAAATGGTCGCTAAAACCCACTTTTGGACACCAAAAAAAGGTCGCTGAAACCCCCTTTGGGCATAGCCCTGAAACCCTATTTTGGATAAGAAAACCCAGCCGAAAACCCAGCTACATGTATGTCTTTGATCAAATTCAAGGAACGTCCTTTGCAGCTGCTCGTCCCCCATTCTGGTCACGTGACCAAACCATAGGAGTCTGCTTTTCCGGGTCAGTTGGGAGGCGTACGATTGCTGAGTTGTTCTGATCTCATCATTGAACTGAATACAGGCTGGTACCATTTTTCTCTCCATCCTTCATAGACATTTGTTGTCAAAGATGTCTAATCTCTTTTCTAGTCTTCGGTCCAATGCCCATGCTTCACTTGCATATAGCCAAGAATGCATAAGGGGCCATCCATAAACTACGACATTGAGAGAGGAGTGCGGGTCTGGTACACTCCTTTCCGGTGGAGTACGAATAGACCTATTTTGTAGTGACTACTACGTAATTACTAACCACTAACTACTAATTTTTGGGGTTTATGACGTCATCAAGACTACAAATTGACTACGACTACATATTCAGAGTCTGTGACTACAAAATACCTTTTGAATTTGTGAATTAGTAGTCAGCAAATTCTGGACTTTATTTGGTCAAATCGTGCACATTAGCCATTTAGTAGAGGAAATGGTGCCATTTTATCGGTGAGTTTCTGTTAATTCAGCTTTCTCACTACTTTTGACAACTTTTTTTGTCATTTAAAAAATTTCCTGTTATATTTTGGAATATTTATTGAATTTCTGACTGTTTGTAAACAAAGCAAAGTGCATATTTGTTTGTTTCTCGGTAAATAAAATATAATACAGGTAGAATAAATATATCATTTGAAGTTGTAAACAAGAAAACCGTGTATTTTGAAGCTAATCCTAAATTTAAAACTTTTGTTGTGGAAATTATCGCATTTTTGACATTGCACCTTGTAGAAAAATAGACGCTATTCCTTAAATCCACCTCTCCCTTGTTTCGTTCACTATTTTAGATTTTCAAATTCCTGTTTTGTATCCTAAACCTAAAAATTTGGTAATTTTATTCAAAATCTGCTGATTACAAATTGACTACTAACTACGACTACATATCAAAAACGAGAAATTTTGAGACTGCTAAGACTACGAATTATTTTTGGCTATTTTTAGAGACTACTAACTACGACTACAATTTAAAATTTGGAAAAGAAATAGGTCTACATGTGGCATCATCAACACAGTGCTCGCATAAGGTGGGTTTATACTTTGTCCGCTGTCCGCGCGCGGACACAGATGTTGTCAGCGCTCGGACACGTCAGCGCGCGGACACTCTCCGCCATGTCCGCGCGCGGACACATGTCCGCGCGGACAAGTGTCCGCTTGTGTCCGCGTAGTGTCAGCGGCGGACAAAATGTTTTTTGAAAATAGTAAAAAAAGAAAAAAATAATTGAATTTAATTGAACATGCGTTTTGTTCAAACCTGATGTCTACACTGCTTTGGTAAACATAAATTTATCAAGTTAACTCCAAATTCCAAAGACTAACGATTAAGCGCTACTGAACTAAATGGTGTAAAATTTTGAAGGTACAAAAGCCATATATGCAGAGGTTGACTGGAGGCGAGGGTGCCTGTCTGCTGAAAATGTAGTAAGACACACGATTTTATACATGCAGATGAAGAACTATGCATAATTATCACATACGTAGGTACGTAGAAGTTAACAACAGCATAAGAAAGTCTTTCTACGCATAATTTATAAATATGTATATATTTTATAATTGTTTCGTGCAAAAAATCTACTAAAAATTGCTGGAGATGGTAGAGTCGGCCTGAAGGGGTACATAGCTATAGCTCAAAGACATCAGAGCTCAAAGGTGGCAACCGGCGTCAGCACCCTGCCGCAGGTCCATACATGTAACAGGTCATCCGCCGAAGGCGGAGGGGGATTGGGGGGTCTGGTCTGGCGTCGGCCGGGACGTCTGAAACAAAACTTTGGGAGGGGGTTAGGCACTAAAAAACGCTCAAAAATCGAAAAAATTGCAATTTTTGGGCTAAAAATCGTCAAAAATCGCTATTTTGGGCTGAAATACAGCTAAAAAGTGCTGTTTTACAGCCAATATTGGCAATTTTTGTGTCTGAAATTGCAAAAAAATCGCTAAAATTTGCTCAAAAAATTACTTGCCAGAAAAATCGGAGCGGGGGTCGGGAAAATCATCGTCTCGGGGGGGGGGTCCCCCATCCGGCGGGGGGAGTCTGGCCTAAGTCGGGTGGGTGGCAGACCCCTCAACACGTAAAGTATACGCAGGTCTACTATGCAATGTGTCACGTAGCAAGTATGTATGTAGTACGTACATATATGGGTCTGGGTGGCCATACCCCATAACCTGCCGAGCCGATGCGTATTAGTACCACCCCCTCAATCGTCGATCGCTCTTAACATTTGCCAGCCAGCGCATACCTGCTCGGCCACTCGCACACCCAAACTTTGGTGACATACTGTATTTTCGGAAACCAAATTTGCAGAACTTTCTCGACGTTTTTTGGTTAGTAGCAATTGTCACTTCGGCGACTCTTTTTAGAATACCAAGGAGTCCCAGTGTGTGCATCCCACCCGACTTAGGTCCGAGACCCCTTGATCGGGGACCCTCCTCCGAGACCATTTTTCCGACCCCCTTCCAATTTTTCTTGGAGTTGATTTCTAAGATTCTTAATTTTTTTAGAGTTTTAGACACTAAAATTGCTAAAATCCGCTGTAAAACAGCAGTTTTAGCAGTATTTGAACCCAAATTGGAGATTAAATTTATTGAGGATTTTTAGCCAAAAAATCGGACTTTTTGGCTTACCACGCCCTCAGCCTCCTTCAGGCGCTCCTACCCCACTCAGGAATTGAAAATTCTACCTCCCCTCAGCCGAAATTCTAGCCCATGTCTGCTACCAAACTGTCATTAATCACGTTTTCAATGCGGCTCAGGCTGTCAAAGTTGTCTGCGACAGTCAGAGAACGGGTTCGAAGCTTTTACAATTTCAATTTGGTGCAGCCGCTTCAGAAACTTGCCATGATTTCAGTTTGATCGGTAGGCAAAACATACAGTACGTACAATGTTGTTACACCGTCTCTTTTTTGTTGTTTTCTCTTGATTTGACCTAATCCTAACAGCTCCGCAACCGCAGCATCAAACGTGATAAAATTGTGAACTCAGACTTGCAATATAACAAGCTCAAACAGCCGTAATAGCGACGCGGACAAAGTGTCAGTTGAAATTTTTCAACTCGCTCGGCGGACAGAAGCGGACACGCGCTGACACCGATTTTGTGTCCGCGCGGGCATGTCCGCGCGGACAAAGTATAAACTGTCTGGCGGACACTCGTGTCCGCTCCGCCAAAGTATAAACTGCTGCGCGGACAACCTGTCCGCTTGTGTCCGTTGATTCAGGTGCGATACGCCGACTTAATTGCCCATCGAGAGGTGCGATACGCCGACCGGTGCGATACGCCGACCAGAGAGGTGCGAAACGCCGACTGCCAGTACAGTAGGAGGGCGCTAGTTTTGAATGCTTCACTATTGTGGCAGACGCCAATATCTGAGTAAAACAAGATACGCCTTGTAAATTTATCCCGGTTCATCATTCTCTAATACCGGGAAATGCCGGGAAATATATTTTATAGCAGTATTGACAGTTTTTTGCAGATACTATGTATTTCAGTGACATCTACTGTATATCCAACTTTCTTTTGCCACTACCAGCAGCACGCAAAACTTTGAATACGTTTTCAAATGACTGCTACTTGCTCAATCTGAGCAAACAGCCATGTTTTGCAGCTTTTCCTTTTGTTCCAAATATTTTTATATTGGTTTAGGCCGTAAACTTTATGTTCTAAACTTCCAACTTTATAAAGGCATTCAATTGAGCAAAGCCGCTCATTGATTGGTGATTACACAACTCTTTTGGTCCCATTGACATCGAGCTGCCTGGTGTCTGCCAAACGAACCCACTGACCCATTCAGCATAAATCTGATCTCACAGTATACTGTAATTTAGCCCGTTATGAGAGAAAATCCTAGAGAAAACCGACTAGAAATGGTATCAATAGCTAAACTGGTTTCCCGAATCCCGGTATTCCGATTTCCTAGCAAACGAACAGTGGCGGCCGCTACCAGAAATCAATGCCAGAATTGCCCGTTATCTCAGCCACATGGCGTACTGTCTGGGCATAGACGGACATTTTGGTCATGATCAGCCCGAAAATGATGCTGATGACTTTTGGTGGGTCTTCTTTCCCGCTCCGCCGCAAGAGGTGCAGGCGCCTGTGTATGCTCAACTTTAAAAATTAGTCGGTGTTTTTATACCTCCTCTACCTACTGTATATACGTGTGAGCTGCCATTTGGTGACGATTTCTTTATTAAGTGTTCATGCACACATTTATTGGTTTTTATGCATGTGCTACGTTGTACGTATGTATTAAACTGTGTGTCATTGGACAGTCGGCGTTTCGCACCTCTTTAGTCGGCGTATCGCACCTAATTGTAGGCGGGGTTTATTGAGTCGGCGTTTCGCACCCCTTAGTCGCCCTATCGCACCTTTCTAATTAGTCGGCGTATCGCACCGGTCGGCGTATCGCACCAACACCGTGTCCGTTTTGTCCGCGCGGACGAAGTATAAACCCACCTATATTGAGTACATTGGATTTTTATCAGCTTATAGGCAAATGACCGTATAGCATAGCAAAGCAGTGTGTAAGTAGACCGTTCAAACATGCCTCTACTGTAGCTACTGTACATATATTTGGGTGACTGGTATAGAAAGAAGAAAGTTGCACAAATTTTAATGAGTATAATTAACTGACTAGTCTCATACTAACTAATAACCAGAAACAGCCTAACAGGCATATACTGAGAGTTATAGAAAGACAAGAATTAGGAAATTTAAAGTAAAATCGATACAGCAACACATTAGTGTTTGCGCTTGACGTTCGGGTTGTCTTGTTGACTGGATTTGTTTGGCTGAGTAGGTTGAGAATTTAGGTATTCCTCTGACAATGCTGTAGAAATTCGACTTGACGCAGTTGCTGAACGTTTGTTGGCAGGCGCAGACCGCATCCTACGACGATCGACCGGCTGGCCTTTGTTTTTGATTGGTGCCGTTTTCTTCCTGAATAAGCTTTTCAAACTATCGCCATCACTGGCTCCCTTAGAGGTTTCTAGCGTGATTCCAACCGACTCCAGATCCTGCTCACTGATTAGTGGATTGCTTTCATGGTGCTCGACGGTGTCACCTGTCGGATTGGCCGAGGCTGAGCTTGAAGTGGTAATCCGTCTACGTCGGCGTCTACCGGCCCTTTTCTTTCTCTGCATTCCGCAGCAACTGAACACCAACGCAACTGTACCTGCACTGGCCGCCAACACGTACACTAATGAGAACAGCATAAACTATAAGAACAGACTAGTCGCCCTACAAAACACTCTAACAGTGAAATCTATTCGCATTTTACTTCACTCAACAATCGACACACAGCCATGGGCATATGTATATGTTGCTGGGTTGCTGGGTTTTCCGTGCGGGTGGGTTTAGTCGCCCTTTTTTGGGATTCTGGGGAGAAAATATATTTAAAACCCTATTACGACCGAAAAAAGCGTTAAAAACAGTGCTTTGCTTTAAAAACACTGTTCCTGTTGAAGAAAATGCCTTTAAAATCCAATATTGAAGCATCAAGTGCTACAAAAACCTGTTTTGCACTCAAACTGCCTATTGAATATGAGTTTCAACGATAAAATTCAGTTTGAAATGCGTTTTGGAACTAAACATAGTCCAGAAAACCCTACTTTCGATTCTAAAGTAGGCTTTCCAAAAGCTCTCAACTTAACTTGATTACTGCTACAAGTGAGGATTTTTTTAGGCAGTTTGAGTGGACTTCAATGCACAAAATAATCGAAAGTTTTTTCGTATTGGATTATACTATCGGACTTCGTTGGGCTATACAATTGTATGTCTGCCATGCCACTGACTCTCTTGTTGAACATACAATTTGTATTGGGTCTTACGCGTTAGACGAAACACCACTAATGATATTAGGTGATTTTATTATTCAGACATACGTTGAACCGATCATGATCTGGCCCTCTCAGCCCCAAGCACAGCTTTTTTTAATGAATATGATTTGACCCAGACCGTGCTCGAAAAAAACCATGAAAAAGGAACATTCTCGTGTATTTCTAAACGAACCTGAGCTTATGACTAAATTAAAGGTAGTTTCTCCCCCTTGCAAACTCTGATCATTTTGGTGTAACAGGTTTAGTTGGTCATTTCGATTTTGAGACGACATACAATGTACAACATTTTTAGAAATTTTGACAGAGGATTTAGTTGGCATGCTGTGTCATACTAAAGCACTCCTTACCTTTTTAAAATGTTTCTTTGTTTTGTCTAATGTCTGAGGTCTGGATCTGGAATCCATATTTTCTGACAGATATTGATTTGGTTGATAGCGTCCAGAAATTGCTTACCCGCCGCCTGCTGGGGATGTCAGGGTATTCATAACCCGAGCGTCCAGTACTGTTGTTTGTGTATACACACACATTTACCATACACAAAAATACATATTGTTTTTTCAATGTGTATACACATACACATACACACACATTTTGTTTATTGCAGCTTTTTGCTGCAGTAATAAACAGTAGATATCCTCATAAAGCCTTCAAATGGCCTAAGTAGCTCGATTTCAAAGCTATCCAAGGTTTCAAGCAGCAGACATTGAGAGATTTGATTTTCCTAGCGTTTCTGACTGAAAATCTACCAAAAAAGTTGCATTTTCAGTATAATACACATACACAAATATACACAAAAATACACATTGTTTTGTTGAATGTGTATACACAAATATACACAAAAATACACATTGTTTTGTTGAATGTGTATACACAAATTACCATACACATTTGAAAGTAAATGTATTGAAGCGATTGTGTTCTAGTAGATAAACTCTTTCAGTATATACACAAACATACACAAACGAAAAATCCAATACCAAACAACAGTACCTATGCGCTGTCTGAACTAATCTACCTACAGCGCGGACACACCAAAAGGTAACTTAGATTCCTGCCAATTTTGGGCGATATCCATTGAAAGACATAGTGTTCATTAAAAAACGTGATATCAATTATTTTCATAGTGGCCCACCCACCCAGTCAGCTTGAACTGAGCAACATCAGACCAGAGGATTCGACCTGAAAACTGATCGTGATGATCATTCTGTTACAGAAACCACCCACAAATTCCACGACACCATCGGCGTCGTCTTCGTTCAGCACTAGCAACAGCCGTGTGGCGACAGGTCGAGAAGCAGATTTAGGATTTGACAAACTGTGCCACATGAGCTGCGACACAAAGCGTCTACTTCTTTGGGAACCTGCCATAGCACTCGCTTTAAACAAAACAATGAATGAACAGACTAAACGGGTGGATTATGCACAATTCATTATACACTTGTACTTATCTACTGTTTCTGCCTGTGCTGCAAGTAATGGTAATTAATTTACTACGTAGATGTACTTGTATGCATAGACAAAGGACTACAAAGTGAAAAGGAAGCTGCCAGTGCTCAGCCATACCAGTGGTAAGAGCATTAGTGGGTCGGAGGTGGCAAAGTTCATATCCGTGTCCAGCAGCAGATCGTTGCAGTCCTCTCAGTGGCAGCAACTCACTTCCAGATCGACCGTGCCCACAGAGACATCTTGGAGCGTCACCGTTGTGCAGATCGGGATGCCGAGGGGGGTTCGTTTCCGCATCTGAATGAGTTGAAGTGTTGTCGGCCCTCGTCCTCTCCAAACACTGTAATGCAGAAGCTCTGGTTGGACTGCGTAAAGGCAGAGTTCTTCCTTACTATATGGCCGCACCCGCAGCTGTCGCCAGAGTAGCAGTGGAAGGGCAGGCGCACTGTAGTTATGGTGGTAGTTATGGTGGGCTTCTTGTTGCACAGATCAGAGTTGCAGCACCAGTAGTCATGTTTGTTGTGTCCCTTGTGTTTGCAGTAGATATTGCCCTCGTCACAGTCAGCCACGGTTACCGAATCATTGAGAAAAGAAAGAAAGCAGTATCTGACTCTTGAACTCTGGCACCGTCGCGCGTCCCAGTTATCGCCCTCTATCCAGTGGTAGCACTTCCTCACCGCACGCCTGCCTGCACTGCCCCGTCAGTAAAAAGAAAAACAAGAGTAACTGAGACCGAGTCATAATAGAAAGAGACCAGTAAAACAAACTATGAACAGATTATTACATTTGCGCAGGCTATGTATACTGACGTTATGCTGGCTGTGGTCTAGACATAGAACTTGAGAGAACTTGGAGCTTCGTAGGATTAAAGCCGACTTGATACTATTGTACAAAGTCATCCATAAAGCTCTCCACGGCCAGCCACTCTCGGCCGTGAAAACTGAAACACATTGAGCGAAATATACAATAACATTTCACTTTGTTACTCAGTCACAGGAGACTTCGAAAGCGACATTTTGTTACTCATCCCTCCCAAAGCGAGTTTCTTCTAAAAATGCGTGGTTTTTGGTCAAAGGAAATGTATCGCACAATTTGAGCAGTAGGTGTCCTTCTGTCACAACGACGTTTTCCCCTCATGCCTGGCTGCTATACAATTGAAAGTTTGCGTAAACATAGACTCGTCTGTATAGTGTTTTTTCGACATACTCCAACAGCGATTTCATTTTCTCAGAATGGACGCAAATCATTGATTAATAAAAAAGGTTCTACTTAATCAGTTGGAAGTGTAGCGTAGCTAGTTAGGGACCGTGTCAGAATTAGGTGCCCGTTTCAGAGCTCTGATTTGAAATCAGAGCTCGGAAACGAGGCTCGTTTTTGGACCAAATCAGAGGTCTGATTTTGTGCCGACCTCGGAAACGAGGTCTGATCAGAGGTGCCTGACTCTGAAATCAGGGCTCACATATGGGCCTCTGTTTTCGTTAAAGTAGAGCAGCGGAGAGCAGGTCTGCTGTTAATCTGACATCTGACACAGGTGTTCTCTCGCGCGCCGTAAACAAATACTCTGCTGTTGGCCGGCTTTGACTTTTGAGACTGCAATTAGTCGTTGTTAATGACTCTGTACGCCCCCAATTAATCTAGCCTCTGCCTCACTCACTCAGTGCTACAGAGTGGAGTTTCTTGCGTTTTCTATGGAGTCGGCCAGTTCTGATATCGATAGTCTTTTGGAGCGAACAGGAACTACCCCTTTGAAATTCCAATTGTCACCGATCAAGCAACACTGACCGGCCGGCGGCCGCCCCGCTACCTCAAATAATTACGTACACTGCTTTCTAAACACTGACCTGCCGGCGGCTGCCCTGCTACCTCAAATAATTATGTACACTTGTCTCTAAACACTGACCGGCCTGGGCCTCTAGGTGTATGCGAGCGCCAGACACAAGTCGATCCTAATCCTATAAAGGTTGCCGCCAACAGGAGTTCTCTGGTTCTCAATTACAAAGCCGTGGCATAATAAAGAGAGACTGCCCAGATCCCGTTTCAGGGGCACTTCTGAAACGAGGCTCTGAAACGAGCTCTGTAACTGAAATCAGGGCTGTGTGCACCGAGGTTCAAATCAGAGCCTCTGATCAGAGGTTAAGACCCCTGATCAGAGGTATTAACCTCTGATCAGAGGTCTGAAACGAGCACCTAATTCTGACACGGTCCCTTAAACCTACAGTAAGGGCCGCTTAAGCTTGTAGTAAACCTGCTTATCAGGTATTATTTAAGCGTTCCGGCCGGCCGATTCATCGGTCAGTGTATGTGTTCTTTCTCTAGTAAATTGAATGAAAGGTGAAAAAGTAAGGCATGTGCAATGCCTTACTTTTTCTCTCTCTTGCTCTACTGTACGTACGCTCGGGCAAAGTCGCAACACTACATTTTGGTGACCGCGCAAATTCGGGATCAGTTCAGGTGCTTCTTTCTTTGCTTTCTTTATTGGGTTTTATGCTCTTCTATGGCTGCGGCTAGAGACCAAAGGGTGGAGAATCGTGACCTCGTTAGGGAAATTAATGAGCTCCGCGAAGCGGTTGCGCAGGCCAATGGCGTTATTGGGGTTTTGCAACAACAGCTGCAGGCGGTTCAGAATGCCCAACAGGCGCCAGGCGAAGCTCAAGCTGTTGCTAGACACCCAATTCTGGGGAGTAAACTTCCTGATATCCCGTCATTTTCTGGACAATTAGGGGCGGACGAGAGTTTTCGTGATTTTATTGATAATTTTGAGCTTATTGCGAGAGCGTTGGAATGGGATCAAGGCCGTATGTGCCGTATGTTACCTACCTATTTAAAGGGTTGGGCAGCCGATCAATATCGGGAGTTGACTGACGCTGACAAAAATAATTATGCAAATTTAAGATGCATTTTGCGAGAAAGTCAGCTTTGGTGCCGAAGAGAGGGGGCAAGCAGGGCCATCTCACGGATCTGGCTGATATTTATATCTATTAAAATAGAGCACAGTCGAAGACCAACGGTGCATGCCCGGCCACCAGCAACCCCCTAGAACCGGAGCTACACCCACTCAAAGTTGGGTCGGCAGCAATTTTCGGGCTCATTTTAATAGCTCTGACACCCTCCATTCAAACGATCACCCTTCATTCGTTTCTTAAGCTAGGATCTCGACTCGCATATGGTTTTGTAGCTGGTCCAATGGCCTTTCATTTTCTGGTACTCCGGTTTCCAGATCGTAGCTGGTTACCGAAATATTCGCCGAAAACTGCGAAATTTCCACAAAATGCCACTCCGTTTTTTTTTCGAAAAATCTTTATAACTTTTTGTGCAAAGGCCCTGCCAAGCTAATGTTTTAACAAAAGTTAGGCATGAGTTGGCCAAACAAAATGAGCGCCCCAAAGTGTGCGGTTAGGGGGGGGAGGGGGGGGGTGTTTTGGCCTCTCAAAGGTGTTCGAAAAAAATTTTTTTCTGCAAAGCTTAGTTGTTAGCACACTGTTATATGCAGTTTTGTGTGCTGAGTTCGAAAATGCATTCAGTTTAGCTAGATTCGCTCTGGATCGGGAGAAATTGGCGTCCAAAGTTGAGACCAACCCTTTTTCTTGACTGGCACTACTCGCTAGTATGACCATTAACCGCGGTGCAATGCAGTTTTTCTTACGTAGTTTTTGCTACTGATTCCGAAAATAACTTTATTTTTGCTCTACGTTGCCTACTTTTGAAGATATCGGCATTTTTATGATTTGGGAACAAAACGGCTGCACTTGCTATAACATGCTCGTTTGAAAGGTGGCTCAATTCAGTCGCATCTAGAGTACAGAGCCATAAAAATTTATATCACCTAATGCAGTTTTTGCCGCTGATTACGAAAATGACATCTGTTTTTCAATCTGACTGCTCCTGAGCTACTTATGTAACTTTTATGCCCTGGTACTCAGACAATAAGTTATCTGTCAAATCTGGACATAATATGGTATCTATCTGGTGCAGTTTTCTCCGCTGATTAAGAATATTATCATATTTTTGCGCTACGGTCACTCTGTCGCAAGTTATGGACCTCCAAAGTTTCATTAAGAAACATGCCGTGAGAAGCTGTAATCCAAAAATAAATGTTCAGCATTCATGCATTTCTGAAATGAACCTTTTGTCAGTCAATAGTGTACCCGACCTATTTTGACCCGCTGAGTTCAAAAATGGCGTTTGTTTTTCTCTACTGCTGCTCAATTTTGAGATATTACTGATCAAACAAAATTTGCATTAATATTCATATATCTCCAAAACGAGTAACTATAGATTAAAACAAACGCCATTTTTGAACTCAGCGCGTCAAAATAGGTTGGGTACACTATTGACTGACAAAAGGTTCATTTCAGAAATGCATGAATGCTGAACATTTATTTTTGGATTACGGCTTCTCACGGCATGTTTCTTAATGAAACTTTGGAGGTCCATAACTTGCGACAGAGTGACCGTAGCGCAAAAATATGATAATATTCTGAATCAGCGGAGAAAACTGCACCAGATAGATACCATATTATGTCCAGATTTGACAGATAACTTATTGTCTGAGTACCAGGGCATAAAAGTTACATAAGTAGCTCAGGAGCAGTCAGATTGAAAAACAGATGTCATTTTCGTAATCAGCGGCAAAAACTGCATTAGGTGATATAAATTTTTATGGCTCTGTACTCTAGATGCGACTGAATTGAGCCACCTTTCAAACGAGCATGTTATAGCAAGTGCAGCCGTTTTGTTCCCAAATCATAAAAATGCCGATATCTTCAAAAGTAGGCAACGTAGAGCAAAAATAAAGTTATTTTCGGAATCAGTAGCAAAAACTACGTAAGAAAAACTGCATTGCACCGCGGTTAATGGTCATACTAGCGAGTAGTGCCAGTCAAGAAAAAGGGTTGGTCTCAACTTTGGACGCCAATTTCTCCCGATCCAGAGCGAATCTAGCTAAACTGAATGCATTTTCGAACTCAGCACACAAAACTGCATATAACAGTGTGCTAACAACTAAGCTTTGCAGAAAAAAATTTTTTTCGAACACCTTTGAGAGGCCAAAACACCCCCCCCCTCCCCCCCCTAACCGCACACTTTGGGGCGCTCATTTTGTTTGGCCAACTCATGCCTAACTTTTGTTAAAACATTAGCTTGGCAGGGCCTTTGCACAAAAAGTTATAAAGATTTTTCGAAAAAAAACGGAGTGGCATTTTGTGGAAATTTCGCAGTTTTCGGCGAATATTTCGGTAACCAGCTACGATCTGGAAACCGGAGTACCAGAAAATGAAAGGCCATTGGACCAGCTACAAAACCATATGCGAGTCGAGATCCTAGCTTAAGAAACGAATGAAGGGTGATCGTTTGAATGGAGGGTGTCAGAGCTATTAAAATGAGCCCGAAAATTGCTGCCGACCCAACTTTGAGGGGGTGTAGCTCCGGTTCTAGGGGGTTGCTGGTGGCCGGGCATGCACCGTTGGTCTTCGACTGTGCTCTATTTTAATAGATATAAATATCAGCCAGATCCGTGAGATGGCCCTGCTTGCCCCCTCAAAGCTGACTTTCTCGCAAAATGCATCTTAATTGGGCGGCTAACAGAGCGTTTTCAACCCGAGAGAGGTGACTCAGTTGGTGGCACGACAATTCCACACTAGGAAACAGTTGGCTAAGGAAAGCGTTAATGATTATGCAGCAGAATTGCGTAGATTGGCTAGATTGGCGTATGCAGGCATGGCTCAGGAGAATGTAAACCGTATTTTGCTTGAAGTGTTCTTAGCAGGGTTGCTACCAGGTATTGGGGAACGACTAGCGTTGCAACCTAACCCAGAAACTTTTGATGGGGCAGTAAGTGCTGCAAGGCGTCATGAGCACTATTTAGTGTCCCGTAATTTACCATTCTCAGGTGTTTTGTTGCCGACATCGGGGAAAACCATTCAAAAACAACTTATTTTTGGAGCATCTGGTATGCCTGCTAACCCAAACAACGGGGCGTTTCCAAATGTCAACATGCAGCAAGGGCCCTCGAGGGGTTTCAGCCAAAACATAGATAAGGTGGCCGATGTGGAATGTTGGTGGTGTCATAGGAAAGGTCATGTTAAGCGGAGGTGTGCTGAATATATTGCCTACCAGAAGGGACTAGTGCCAAGTCAGTCAAGCCTTCCACAGGGGTCTACTGAACAGTCGGATATCCGCCATTATGTACGGGAAATCATAGCTGAATACTTGCAATACCCATTGTGGGGAAAAACAGAAGATCCAGACGTGCAGGACGCTGATGGAATTAATCGAATTTTCAACCTTACTCTGGATGGTGCTTCTCGACTGGGGTCCATTTCTGAGCTTCAAGGAGTGTGAAAAGTGGAAGTTGATCAACAACCGATCACGGGATTCTGAACCGAGCGCAAGAGAGAGTCTGGGCTATATACAGTAAGTAGAGTGTTTTTTGTGTGGGTGTCATGGTTTTATGAGCCTACATGGCGCACTGGCTGGCGATATGCAGTTGGGAGTGTGGCATCAATGGATTTCAATTGTTTTTTTGAAATTATCAGGGTTATTGAGCCCACTCTGGGGCATTGGTTCCGGTTATTGTCGTCTTTGTTGGAGGTTGCCAGCAATTTCCGCATAGCCAATCGCCCATATATTTGGTCCCCGGGTACAGTTCAGTGGTGCGCGCCCACTGTCTGTATAGACTGCATATTGTATGGATGGCAACCTAAGTTTAGGGGACTGGTTGGTTGGTATGTAGTTTTGTAGCAAATAGTTTGTAGAAGCCTTAGGGCGTTTAGTTCTGTCTTTTGAGCCTTTTAAGGGTGTCAGATGGCAAAGATGGGAGACAACTTCCTAGGTATGGAGGAGTTTCTAACTGAGGAAAGGGTGAAACCAGTCAAGGTGTGAGCCCAAAGTGTATCGATTTTCCTAAGTTATAACCATTCGTGGGTAATAGGGATTACCAGTGTGAAGTGAAGTGAAATTGGGATTGCTGGGGAATTTGTTTGAAACTGTGACGGTGTTTTGTGCCTTGTTGCGTTTAGCCAAAAAAGTACCTCAAGGTGGTGGTGGAGTTTACAGAGTTGTATGCTGTGTACTGTTGTTGTATCCATTAAGTGGGATAACTGCTGTAATGGTGGCCTTTATGGTGTGTGTAATTACAAAACCGAATGGGTCTGCTATCGAGTGCATATGTTTTCCAGTGGTGACTATCGAAACACGCCTACATTTGTTTCAACCTCGCAGTGTTAGTTTACCAACTGGTGTAAAAGGGAAACCGACCATAGTGGTGTCAGATTTCCACGTTTGTGGTGACCAATGTGTGGGAAACATTAGCAATAATGCGAAGAAAAACAGCTGTGGGAAATAGCTAAGTTCAAAGACATGTAGACAATTCAACCATATGGACGACACCTCAGCAAGGCGATGTGTCATTGGATTGGACTGTTTGCTGCTTGAAGAACACTGGAGATTGTGACCTGAATGTATTGTGTAGCAAAATTTTGTTCTGTGTGTCCACTCGTTAGTGTGCCCTAGGGTGATACTGTGTTAGTTCCTGAAAAGGGGTGCTGTTCCTGGAAAGGGGGAAATGTAGCGTAGCTAGTTAAACCTACAGTAAGGGCCGCTTAAGCTTGTAGTAAACCTGCTTATCAGGTATTATTTAAGCGTTCCGGCCGGCCGATTCATCGGTCAGTGTATGTGTTCTTTCTCTAGTAAACTCTTGCTCTACTGTACGTACGCTCGGGCAAAGTCGCAACACTACAGAAGCTACGTATAGCCTTTTCCGATTTTTAAATCTGAGTTACATGCTTGTAAAGTCAAACATAGAAGAAACGCAAGCAAGGAAACTACACAAATTATGGCTGCGCATGTATATGTTTTATGCATTAGTTTTCTCTTTGTCATCAGTAAAGCAACACCGGTATATAATAGTAGAGCTAGTATGTTAAATAGATGCTTCTATCCATTTTATTTCAGAGAACTCCGCTAAATTTGTTAAACAGTCTCACGAATTGTCAAAATCGGGTTTGACTGCAATACAGCGCCTAATGTTTTTCGGTTGAGGGGACCAAAATTCGGTCACCACCCTCCTGAAATCTTACTTGCGAAGTAAGGGTAATAGAATGAAGGCATTCTAGCAGAGAAACAGCCTTCTGCACCCGGTAAAGATGAACGCAGTAAAAAAGCAGATTTGGAGAGGGAGCGCACTGTACACAGAAGCTTAGTAGACATGTTTATCTTTTCCCTTACACCATACAAAAACAAACATCGGTTTACTGCCGCCACCACAAAACTTACTGCAGAGCCGTGCAGAAACGTCAAACACACCGTCGTGACTGCAGTGTAAAAAATTATCCTAGTACAGCACGCAAAATTAGTATAGCTACAAAGGCCAACAATAAATGGCTATGACTAACAAACAAAACCTATGCCCACACGACAGACTACACCACAGAACGTCTACCTACAGCGACAGAGAGTTTAGAGAAAGAAGAGTTTGTCGGCGAGCACTTGATCGGCGGGCTGGTGCAGACTCTGACCGACCAGGAAAGCCAGTTTGTGCGCGTACTGACACGGAGCCGGAATGCGGACAGTGCCCTGCCAGTTGTAGTAGAGGTGACAGAGCTTGAAGGCCAGACGCTGCATGTGGTCGGGTCGCAAGCCGCTCTGGTCAAAGATCACGTTGTACGACACCGGAGTCACTGTGCCCTGGTTGACACTCTGCGGCACCAAGTAGAAGTCGTATCTGCAACAGCTCCCATACATACTGTACGTACATGCACCGCACCGTGACCTACTACTAAGCGGCAGCTAAGAAAAGCGCTGCTAATTACAGTGCTACGCATCTTTTTGCAAGCACTTCTCCGACGGCGGCAGTGAACAGGCGGTTGTTGCAGAGAAAGACGTCTACTCGGCTTACCGTTCAGGTCGCGTCACGGCGCTGTCAACGATCGTTCCGGGCCGAGGGTTGCCCACTTTTCCGTCGGGTTTCTGCTCGAAGAAGCGGGTGTTGATTTTCTTGTTGACGATGATGAAGGACAGACGCGGCTGATAGTTGACGGCTGCCTTGTTGCCAATTCTAGCGATGGCCTCCTGCACTTGCGGCAGCTCCAGATTGTACACCACCGGGATCTGACCGTCTCCACAGCCCGAACGGTACAGCAGAATGCGGTCCGGCAACACTCCATTCACGTCCAGGTACTTGAGCAGCGCCGCTAAACAGATGCACCGGTGAGAAGAGACAGACCACACTGACTACTACGTACTCTCGAAGAATCGGGTCAGGTTGCCAATCAACTCGT
This sequence comes from Sabatieria punctata, assembly GCA_030248155.1. Lineage (NCBI taxonomy): Eukaryota > Metazoa > Nematoda > Chromadorea > Araeolaimida > Comesomatidae > Sabatieria > Sabatieria punctata. Next base: position 63,169 of record JASANB010007474.1, on the reverse strand, counting down.
CGGTCTGCGTGTGCAGAGCGCACTGACTGAACCAACGAGTCATCTGCGGATTCAGACTGAACACCGCCGAACCCACCGACTTGCCACGCTGCGAGGAGTCGTGGTACGAATCGTAGCCGACCACCATTGTGTTCTTCATCTATAGTAAGAACAGATAAATTGCAGGCACGTAATTGGTTCGACTGCTGTGCTCACCGGAATGTTGACTCTCCACAGACTGCCGCCCAGTTTGCAGTTCATCTGGAGGATAATCTTGCCGCAGACAGACATCAGATTTTTGCTCATAATCGACTGCGTGCGCACCACTTGATTCGGAACTGAAAGTTATGTGTTAACTGTTATGCATACATACAGACAAGCAGATTGCAAGCCAACCAACCAGGTTTGTCCAGGCAGCACAACTTTTTGATGGCGTCGTAGCGCGTTTTGTTGTCGTTCGGCACCATAGCCACTACCATGTCTGGAGTGGTCTGCACTGTCGTCCAGCCATACTTGATCGCCTCCAAATACGTTCCCACCCGGTCATCGTCCAACGGAATTCTAAAACAACTTTACGGCATAACCGCAACAAGGTAAGGTAAGTACGTACGTAATCGGCTCGCTTATCTCCATTCCAATTTGTTCGCCGATTTTGCGGATAGAGTTGTAGAAGTCGATGGCTTGTTGTTGCTGGCTCTTCGGATAGACCACCACCCAGTTACTGAGACTCTTGGCTTCGGTGACCACGTAGTTGCGAGCGTCCCGAGCCCAATCGCCCACCCTCGGGTCGTACTTGAGCGCCGGTTCGTTTCCGTTCAACTGAACCCCTGCCAAGACAGCCTCCTGCGGCAACACACGAGCTTTGATCCGCAATGCACTGCTGCCTAGACGAAGTGACCAGTCCTCGAACATCTTTCTCACGTTTGCATTCCTGAAGGACATTGTTTAGAAGAAGAAAGAGAAAAGCAGAGACGCACGAGTTGATGCTGCTGACGAACTGGTTGATGTGACTGACTCTGTCTGTGGGGGGTCTTCGAGTGTACTGAGCCAGGTCTTGCATCACATGTCTGTCGTTGCGCATTCGTTCAGTGAGACCGGTCATAGAACACAGCTCAGGCACCAAATTCACCGTCTCCGGCTGCTCTTTGCCTCCCGGACCCACGCCTCGGTTCTTCACGCGACTCACCTGTACAACACACACATTTAAGGTAAACGGAGAAAGGCGAAAAAGTTAGGCATGTGCAATAGTAATACCTACCAGCAGAGGTTGTTTCTCGTCCTCGATAGTTTTGTTGTACTGCTGCATGTAATACTGCTTGTAGGTGGTGACGGAGCCGTCAGACAAGATCAACTGCTGCATCGGATGTGCCTCCCAGTCGATGTCGTCAATTCGGTACGTCTTGTTGTTGTAGCTGAAACAGGCGCAGTTACCACACCGGCGCAGAAGTTAAAATCAGCTTAAAAAGGTTTTCTATTCACCCCAGATTACACAAAAGCCTTGTAGGAAAGGCCTTAAAAGACTAGTAAACATAATAGTTAATGATAGTCAAGACAAATAAAATCGAAAATGTAGCTGAAATTTGGCACCGGTTGAGAAAACAACGGCAATAAGAAATACAACGAGAGAGAGAGAACAGTAGTTAGTTACCGAGTGAGGACACTGGTTCCAATCAACATTTGCATGCAGCGTTCCTTGAACCGGTCGGCACTGCGTTCGTACAGCTGACGCATCACCTCCAGCACACTGTCGGTTCGGAGCAGTTTGTGGGCCATCTCGCAACACAACAGCAGCCCTTCTTCGTGCACGCGCAACGCAGACACGTAGCCCGGCCAAATCTCCATGCTACAAGCGCATCCAATCAACTGATTCTATATGTCTGTGAGCAGTGAAAGACTACATCGGTACTACAGACATTTGCAGCGACGAGAGTGAAAGTTTGCTTTTTGAAGGTAAATGTAAAAAATAGAACTTTTGGACACCAAAACACCACTTTGACATACTCTCTAAGACACCTGGTTAGCAGTGGCTACGCCTGTGTGTGTTGTATCTGCACTGCGCACGTACCTGTGCTTTCGAATCACTGCAGACTGGTCCGGGTTGAAGAAGTAGCGGCCGAACTGCTTGAAGTCCAACTCCTGGAATGCCCTAAAACAGAAATCCAGTCAGTAACACAAAACGTAAGCAATCTAGCAAAGTACCGTCGCACGCAGAGATTGAAGAGAGTGAGCGACTGCGGACTGTACGGAGGCAACTCGTTGGTCTTCTTCACGGTCAACGTCACTCTCTGACCTGTGTTCGGATGCGGCGACTCCAACTGACGATCGGGGAAGTCGAACGGCAGAAAGAGGATGGCACCGTCGAAGATCAGTCGACCGCCCAGTGTCTGCTCGTGAGCACGCAGCATCTTTGTTCGGTACTAAACAATTGTTACGCAGGTAAGTACAATACAATGTAACCAGTCCGACTATTCTACGCACTACCTGCACCGCTACGGCTGTTTTTTGCCAATAAACAATTGGTACGATTTACCTAGCCTCGGCTTGTACATACGTACGCTCACAGTTCTGCTCGAACTAACAAACAAACAATTAGAAAGACTCACCACTTTTGAGTCAACGGGCGGAGAAAAGTCCACGTGATACTGGTAGAGCAGCCAGTCGGAGTTGCAGTCGACGGCCAAGTAGTTGGCCACGCAGACCACTTGCTCGCCCTTCTCTCCTAAACCACTCAGTCACCGACCAACAACCAAACCAGCTCTCACCTTGCTTGTCCTCGATGTGACTGGGTCGGGTGCGCAGGAACGACTGCACCATGTCCATGTCATCGCGCCGGCCACCGCGTCTCTCTCCACTGCCCATCGTCAGAGACTGCACTCCCTCCTCCAGACCCTCCACCGCCTGCAAGCAACACATCTCATCACGGCTTTTAAAGCAGACCACTCCGTCCAACTTACCTTAGCGCTTCCGCCCCTGATCGGACCCATCTGTTGAAACGAGGCGTCCAAAAAATATCAACCACCGAAGCAGCAATAGACAAATCGACCGGACGCAACACAGCCACAAAACACAAACGGTAAAACCGTTGACGCCAAATAAACACAGGGCTGGGCAAGAACTCGTGTCTGGCTCTGATTGGTCCAAGTGGTTGAGCGACAATACGCAGCGTCACTGGTGTTCAATACCTGAAACAAACAAATTACAAATGCAACTTACGCACTTTGTGCGCTAAAGCAAGAAATCAATAGTTAGCAGTGGATTACAGTATGAATAAAAGGAGGGTGCCAGGAAAATCAGCGAATGTCCTACTATAAATTGTGTTCATTCCACAAAAGCTGTAGTTACATGTTGATAAGGCAACATGTACATCAAATTAAATCAATCCTAGACTAGTAAAATCGATTATAAACATCAGCTGAAAGCAATATCTAACTAAATTTCATGACCACAGCACCACTCTGTACAGGAGGCATAATAAACTCTGCAACAATATGGAAACATGCATACGAAGCAACAGAGACAAAATGATACCTTGTCATAGAGTGCGAACAATACCTGAAAAACCCAATACTACCCAGTACCAATACCTGAAACCCCCAATACCCCAATACCCAATACTTGCGTCACTTAGCCAAAAGCATTTCAGTGAACAGGTACATTCCAGTGCTGTACACAGGATTTCTTTTGCAGGGATTACAATTTCGGAGAGGCCTGGTTGGGCCATTGTCCAACCAGGGCGAGAAAATTTTGAAAAATTAGCCTTTAAGGAAGCATTCATAAGCCGTTCTGGAGCGTAAAATAAGCAGAAATTAACTGTTTTAGCCCGTACAAAATCTACCGTATTACAGTGTTTGTTATTTTACATATTTTATACAGTGATTTTTTCTTCGTACTTCACCGGAAAGAGGTGTACCAGACCCGCAGCCCCTGGGTACAGTACTAATACATTGTATATTCTGTTTCACTAAAATACAAATTTCAATTGAATCACAAACGTTTATCTTCGGTAAGAACAGAGAAATTGCACTAATTACTATTAGTGTACTACTTGGAAAAGCGGACAGTATATATCATTATTAACATTTAGTTTATTAACGCAAAAACGGCTTTCTGCACTTAATCATCGGTCAATCTTTTCGATTTTTTCAGGTCAGTTTTTTCATGTCAACTGCGAACTTTTTTCGATTTTTAAGGGTCCTAATTAGTAGTGGGCATTGGGGCACAAAAAACCAATACCCAATACCAATACCTGGAAAACACCCCAATACACCCAATACCAGTTCGCACTTTACTTGTCCAACTTCAAACTGAGTCAATTCAAGGCAGCCTCTCTTTCAATTTTGCCATACAGTAGCTTTCCAACAGAATACAGTGCGAATCGTTACAGGAGCACAGCCAGTCTCTTTTGCCCCTCCAACTGCTCACAGTAGTTACTCAATCTACAGGAGGTGCTCTCAGTAGCACAGCCTGGTCGTCCAGCTGGCTTGAAGATGAAATCATTAGAGGAACACCGAATTGTGCGAGACTTACTTATGGTTTTTAAGATGATCAATGGCCTGGTGGATTTGCCGATGAAAGACTTTTTACCTGGTAACCAACCAGGGGCACTAGGGAGGGGGCATAACTTAGAGATAAGATATACGTTATGCACACTCGTCTAGAACTGCGCAAAAACTTCTTCGTGAATCGAGTTGTTCCAATTTGAAACAACTTACCCAGAGACGTTGTAAATGCCTCATCACTCCAAAACTTTCGTACTGAACTGGCCGCAGTCGATCTATCAAGTTTTTTTGAGGGGAGGACCCTTCAGCCCGTCGACCGGCTCGGCCCAGCCCTCTTGTCATCTAAGTGGCATGCTACGGTACATTGTATGCTGGTGATTCTAACAGTTCATTCTTTGCCAATACCCAATACTTGCATAGCCAGGCAAAAAATTACATTTCAGTGAAAGTGAACAGGTAGCTTTCAGTGGTGTACGCAGGATTTTTTGCATTGGAATTAAGATTTTGAAGAGGCCAGGGGGCGATTTCATAAAACGTTCATATTTATGATTTTATGAATTATGAGAATATGAGCTCATAGTATGATGAGTCCTCATAAAGTCGGTTTCACAAAGTTTTGCGCGCACTCATATTTATGATTCCGATTTTATGAGTGATTTTATGAGTCGCAAAAAGAAGAATAAATAAAAAAGAACAGAAAATTGAGTTTGGCCTTGAATTCGTGTGGAAAACTCTGGTAGCATCTTAGAAAAAATGTCTGGTCGTAAAAGAACGCAGAGAAAACCGTTGTATTGGACGAAAATTTCGACTCAAAGCATCGAGAGGGAAGGAAAAGCTTTTGGCAGAGGTCAACAAGCTTGTCCTGCAAATAAATACCTCGACTCCGCTTTGGTAGAAGTAGAAGGACTGGGCCAAGAAGACACTGATCCGCAAGCCCAAAACACTGCCTCTAACGAGCATGATTACATCGAACAAACATCCTGTGATCAGGAAATAGACCCTGTTAGAGGCCTCCCCTACTATCCGACCAGCCATGCCGTTGCCGAACGTCATCAGGTACCTAATATCTTTTAATTTTTTGCTTGTAAAATTTGTTTTCTTTATCCTTATTGGTTTTCGGTAACCCTGCCCCAGCAAAATTGCCCGTATATGCCAGGGGTTCTAGCCTGAAAACTTTTTAGCGATAGATAATGAAAACTTTTCCCAGAATGCGATATAAAACCTGAAACTAAACACGTTTGAAGGCAGTGTTTTTCACTATTCTGCAGTCGTATGTAGTGTACGCAGGGGTTGCTTTGTGAGTTGGGTACACTTCCGATTTCGATGGAGGTGTTGTAATAACAAGACGGTTCTTCAAAATGAGTGTATAAAACTTTAGATAGTTTGATCATTTTGAAGATCCTCTCAGTTTTAGAGGCAGAGACAGATTTTTTTTAGAAATTTTTACAAAATTAGACCGGCAGCAGAGAAAACGTCAGTAAACTTTTATTTGAAGAAAGTGGGTGTGCAATTCTTTCAGATGCAGTTTTCTCTTTCAAACAGGTCTTGCTGACAGTAAGCTCTTCAGATAATTCTTTCAGATGATTTTCCCTTCCAATCCAAAGAATTCTGACATGATTTAGGCAAATCTTTCAAAAAGCAGTTTTCGCTTCCAAAAAATTCTGGCACTATTTAGGCAAACCTTTCAAAAAGCAGTTTTCGCTTCCAAATAATTCTGGCAGTATTTAGGCCAATCTTTCAAAAAGCAGTTTTCGCTTCCAAATAATTCTGGCACTCTTTAGGCAAATCTCTCAAAAAGTAGCTTTCGCTTCCAAAGAATTGTGACACGATTTAGGCAAATCTTTCAAAAAGCAGCTTTCGCTTCCAAAGAATTCTGGCACTCTTTAGGCAAATCTTTCAAAAAGCAGCTTTCGCTTCCAAAGAACTCTGACACGATTTAGGCAAATCTTTCAAAAAGCAGCTTTCGTTTCCAAAGAATTCTGACACGATTTAGGCAAATCTTTCAAAGCAGATTTCCTTTCCAAATAATTCTGGCACTGTTTAGGCAAATCTTTCAAAAAGCAGTTTTCGCTTCCAAAAAATTCTGGCACTATTTAGGCAAATCTTTCAAAAAGCAGTTTTCGCTTCCAAAAAATTCTGGCACTATTTAGGCAAATCTTTCAAAAAGCAGTTTTCGCTTCCAAATAATTCTGGCACTATTTAGGCAAATCTTTCAAAAAGCAGCTATCGCTTCCGAAGAATTCTGGCACTCTTTAGGCAAATCATTCAAAAAGCAGCTTTCGCTTCCAAAGAATTCTGGCACTCTTTAGGCAATTCTTTCAAAAAGCAGCTTTCGCTTCCAAATAATTCTGTCACTCTTTAGGCAAATCTTTCAAAAAGTAGCTTTCGCTTCCAAAGAATTGTGACACGATTTAGGCAAATCTTTCAAAAAGCAGCTTTCGCTTCCAAAGAATTCTGGCACTCTTTAGGCAAATCTTTCAAAAAGCAGCTTTCGCTTCCAAAGAATTCTGACACGATTTAGGCAAATCTTTCAAAAAGCAGCTTTCGCTTCCAAAGAATTCTGACACGATTTAGGCAAATCTTTCAAAAAGCAGCTTTCGCTTCCAAAGAATTCTGACACGATTTAGGCAAATCTTTCAAAGCAGATTTCCTTTCCAAATAATTCTGGCACTGTTTAGGCAAATCTTTCAAAAAGCAGTTTTCGCTTCCAAAGAATTCTGACACGATTTAGGCAAATCTTTCAAAGCAGATTTCCTTTCCAAATAATTCTGGCACTGTTTAGGCAAATCTTTCAAAAAGCAGTTTTCGCTTCCAAAAAATTCTGGCACTATTTAGGCAAATCTTTCAAAAAGCAGTTTTCGCTTCCAAAGAATTCTGGCACTCTTTAGGCAATTCTTTCAAAAAGCAGCTTTCGCTTCCAAATAATTCTGTCACTCTTTAGGCAAATCTTTCAAAAAGTAGCTTTCGCTTCCAAAGAATTGTGACACGATTTAGGCAAATCTTTCAAAAAGTAGCTTTCGCTTCCAAAGAATTCTGGCACTCTTTAGGCAAATCTTTCACAAAGAATTCTGACACGATTTAGGCAAATCTTTCAAAAAGCAGCTTTCGCTTCCAAAGAATTCTGACACGATTTAGGCAAATCTTTCAAAGCAGATTTCCTTTCCAAATAATTCTGGCACTGTTTAGGCAAATCTTTCAAAAAACAGTTTTCGCTTCCAAAAAATCCTGGCATTATTTAGGCAAATCTTTCAAAAAGCAGTTTTCGCTTCCAAAAAATTCTGGCACTATTTAAGCAAATCTTTCAAAAAGCAGTTTTCGCTTCCAAATAATTCTGGCACTATTTAGGCAAATCTTTCAAAAAGCAGCTTTCGCTTCCAAATAATTCTGGCACTATTTAGGCAAATCTTTCAAAAAGCAGCTTTCGCTTCCGAAGAATTCTGGCACTCTTTAGGCAAATCATTCAAAAAGCAGCTTTTGCTTCCAAAATTCTGGCACTCTTTAGGCAATTCTTTCAAAAAGCAGCTTTCGCTTCCGAAGAATTCTGGCACTCTTTAGGCAAATCTTTCAAAAAGCAGCTTTCGCTTCCAAAGAATTCTGGCACTCTTTAGGCAAATCTTTCAAAAAGGAGTTTTCGCTTCCAAAAAATTCTGGCACTATTTAGGCAAATCTTTCAAAAAGCAGTTTTCGCTTCCAAATAATTCTGGCACTATTTAGGCAAATCTTTCAAAAAGTAGCTGTCGCTTCCCCGATCCGATACCGTACCGGAAAAATTGAATAATTCTAACTCCTTAAGATTCAGTAAATTCTAACCGTGTACGTCTAAATTGGTAGTCCATGATAGATGCGCACGGACCGTGTTGGCCCGCCCCGGCAGGTAGGCAAATTGTTTGTGGTACGGAACAGAACAGGCACGCATTTTACAAGTCAAATACTGTAGTTGGGTCTGACTGAAGGCGCTCTTTCAGAGCATGAGAATGAAAACCCTATATTCTGTCCCTGTTTAAATAGAAGATACCAGTCAGTGCACAATTTCTACATTGGTCAAAGATGTTTGGCATGTTTCAGACGCAGCAGTGTTGCAGAAGGTGGTGGTAAGCAATGAGGCAGCTCGTCTCATTCGTCCCAGCAGTCAGGACGCCCACAGCACGCAGCTATCAGCGTTGTCCAGACCAGCCAGTGCAGAGCAGTCTCGGACTGTTGTCAGTGGCGGCAGCAGCCGCCTCCATCAACTCCAACATGCGACACACCACAGACAACTTGCCCAGAGCTCAGACTATGGAAGCGGCAGCTCGACAGCAGGTCGTTCGTCCGATCACCGTGGGTGGCCACCAGCCCGCACAGTGGTTCAACAAGCCAGACCAGTTGCGAGCTCCGTTGCCGATTGGACTGGCACGTCCAGGCATGCAGCCCCCCGTCCGATGGCCAACCAGTTCAACGGACCAGCAGTAGCTGCAGCCGCCACTGCAGTCGGTCAGACAGCGCCGAGGCGCGAGTCCGAGTTCAGTGCGGTGCGCTCTATTCAGGAACTGACCACTCTGCCTCACGACGATGAGTTCCACCATGCACTGAACTTTACTTGTTCTGGCATTTGACTTGACCGGCCGGCTTTACTTAAAACTTTGTTAATATGAACGTGTACGTACACTACAGATAGATAATTGACACACCAAGGCATATAAGGCAATCACCGTGGCCGAACGAACCTCGCATTGTCACACTAGCCGGCCGTATGGGAAGCGAACGGTGCTAGGTTCGACTTCCAGCTACGGCACTGTACAAGCCCAATTTATTCACCTTTCATGCAGTTGATCAACACACGACAAAGACGCATTAGTTTTGCCGTCTGTATAGAGCAGGTATTGTGATGCTGTCAATGATGTTGGACTTTTCTAAGGCCTACGGCTGACTTGCCTGGTTGACTTCATTATCTCTCACTGTTATTGTTCTGAACTCGATTATTATTACATAGTAGCACACGTTAGTATAGTACACAACATTTTTGGTGAATTGAACACAAGTTTAAATTTAATCAGATCACATCAGCGACTAGTTGCAATTGAGGGAGGACATGAAATGAAAGTCCTCTAAAAAGTTTATGTACGTACATGGTGAGGAGACTTGTCACATTAGCTGGTTTAGTATGCAGATCTGAGCTGATATGGGGAAAGCGACTGAGAATGGATAATCCTGAAAATTCAAATTCAAGCAATATGCCCTGCCCATTCACCATGCTTTCTCGGGACGCTGTGACGTCAAAGAACATATCCGCATCATGTACAAACTATATAACATATAGTCTTCGACACATTACATGCCAAGGCATCACCAAACCAGCTGAGTGATGAACCAAGCACAGACGTATATCGGCCAGACTGTACTTAATGAGCGCGCACAGCAAATGACATTGCACACAGGGAATGTAATACACGAGTACTGGAAGCAAAGTAACTGTTGCGCGCAAAGCACTGATCCTACATCACATAAGGAACATTCTCTATAAACGGAATAAGCATGGTCATCATCAGTGTCCTCCTACCTTAACGGAAAATCCTGTTGTAGCTAGCGCATGCATACGCATTGTCAAACAAATGCTCGTTTTGATCACGTTTTAGTCCCTCTAAAAATAAATCAAAATACATGTCGCTAGTTAGCATTTTAACTGAAAACCATCCAAACGGCTTTTCGGTTTAGGTGATAATTACAATTAACAGAAAATTTTATTTTTCCTCAAAGACTGGGGAAATACCAGACTTTCCAACGAACTTTGTGTATGAAAACAGTTTTCAGTTTCGGTCTGAAAAATACTCCAGAAATCATTTTTGACCGGATTGGAATCATCAGAGACAATTAAGGCCCAACACTCTTGCTTTCAATTCGATTACCCAATCTTTTCAAACCGGTTTTCACTGGTGTTTTCAACAATTTTTAGGCTAACGTTTTAATAATTTCGGTAAACATAAAGGTGAAAATTTGCTAAACTAACTTTAAACGAGCAATTTGAGCAATGTTGCAACGGGAAATATGGCCGTGAGAATTGACAACCAATAGGTGTAGTACAAGCAAGAGAAGAGCCTGAAGAAAAATGTTGGAAACCGTCTAACTAACGGAAGCGGATACAGGAGTGGGAACGAAAAGCAAAAGCAACAAGAAGAGCAAGTGTAAGGATGTCATGTCGTAGGGAGAAACGGAATTCACGGATATTCAGAATCTCCCTGGGCAGAAGTAATCCCGTCTCTCCCCCTGGGGTTTTAGGGAATCTGACCTCTATTCCCTCACTTCCTAGGGAGATTCGGAATCCGACCCGCGCCCCATAAAAGCTCACCCTAGCTGATCGCTGTTATGCCCTCAGGTTCTACGAGAACAACTTTAATCACACGCAATCCTCTGGGCCCGTTATTAATTGGCTCCTCATTTTCTGCTTATCAGGCGCATACAGCCGCAAAACAGTCTTCGTGTTGGTGTTTGCTTAGGGTCAAGCTTAGGCTAAGGTTTAGCAGCTAATGAGGTGCTAATTAAGAGGGGCCCAGAGAGGGACAGGTTGTAAAAGTTGTTCTCGTAGAACCTGAGTACAAACAAGCGACGAACTAGAATGACCTTTAATGGGCGCGTGGCGGATTCCAAATCTCCCTAGGAAGTGAGGGAATAGAGGTCAGATTCCGTAACACCAAAGGGAGAGACAGAATTCCACTTCTCCCCAGTGAGATTCCGCATCCTTGAACTCCGTTTCTCCGTACGACACATACATACTGCACGTACTCGGTAGTTTTCAATTTCTACCGACCTACAGAGCGACACTCTTGATTGACCATTCAAAATACAGAGTGCGTTTAAAAATAACCACATTTCTGATTATTCCACTTACTCACTCAAGAGACTCGGCCGACAATCACAAGATCAGTGCAGTGCACGATGCTCATTGCTACTGAAAAGCGAAACAGAGAGTCAAAAGTAAAGAGACTAATCAGAAATGTACATTAATAGCTGGTTTATGAACTTATTCAGACACCCTGCACTAGACAGGTGATAAGCAAAGCGGCTGAGTAAACAGCAAGACAAGATGAATTTAAAGCAAGGGAGATTGCTATTTGGACAGTTGATTGGTGAGCGGCATCGAACCCAAGTGGAGCAACTGACGAGCCACTCGCAACAGCCGTCTCAGAGGGTACAAAAGAACACCGGTCAACATCTTGATGCAATCGTAAAGATAGCGAGGGGGCGCTCCTCCATTCAGATACAGTACATAGGTATAACCATCCATCAGAGCATTGTTGATACGGTAGTAATCCCTGAAAAACAGTTGGTATCAGCTACCGCAACCGTAAGCATATTGTGTACGTACAAGCGGACCAGCCGCACTAATTATGGAAAAAGAATCGGTGTCACGTTAAGAAAAGGCCAAGCAGTACAGAAACCAGCTTTTTGCGATGTGAACAGGCTAACAGACACAGACAGGATAGGAGTTGGAGCTGCAGTCTTAGTTCTATCAAGAATGTATAAGGAAGAATGTGCCGGCCGCTTGCGGTAGCCTGGTCAGGCCCTGCAACAAAACTTAGTAGGCAGGGCGACCGAAAATATTAGGCGCTGTATTGCAAGTGAGCCCGATTTTGGCCACTCGCGAGACTTCTTTTACAAATTCAGCAGAGTTCTCTCTGAAACAGTGAGCAGTCAACTGAAAACTCTACTACTATGGATGGACCAGGGCTGTTGGGTCGGTTTTTTTCCTCTGTTTTTTTTTTCGTTTTTTTTTCTGGAACAAAACCGGTTTTTTTCCTAGGGGCTCGGAAAAAACTAAAATGCAGAAAAAACTCAAGCAAGTTTTAAAGGAAATAGGCACAATAACTGGGTAAATTCGCTTCAAATGCTTTGAATTTACGTTAATAGAAGCCTTACAAGCATTTTGCTGGCATATCTTAGCTGTTTTTGGCAAAAAATACTGGTACCATTTTCAGGCAACTTTTATTATTGTATTTTTGTTGTTTTAAAATCAAATTACTACTCTAAAAGATCAAATTAGTGCATTTTGTAATAAAACTCACGTTATTTCGTTGAATTCTGCAATAAAGATTGTTAAAAAATTTTTTTTTCTGTCATCTCGGAAAATAACTTTTGGAAAAAAACCAAAAAAAACTGAAAAAAAAAACCCGAAAAAAATCGGCTTTAGTTACTTTCCGGAAAACAAACAGCCTGGGATGGACTGGTGTGCGTTGCTGACGGCAAAACTACGCATAAAACTACTGTAGAGTGCGAACTGGTATTGGGTGTATTGGTGTGTTTTCGAGGTATTGAAGTTTTGGTCCCCCAATACTCAATACTATTACAGTCAGGCACTTAACGCCGTTTATGGTACCGACACCATATAAGGTGCCGGTACCGTATATGGTACCGGTACCGAGGGTAGTGGTACCATATATGGTACCCCTACCCATGGCCATGGGTGCCGGTACCATATAAGGTGCCGGTACCATATATGGTACCACTACCATATATGGTACGAAATCTGAACAGAGTGGTACCATATATGGTACCGGTACCGGTAAAACGCGAAGGTAGGGGTACCATATATGGTGCCGGTACCGGTAAAACGCGAAGGTAGGGGTACCATATTAAATACGGTACCCCTACCTTCGCGTTTTACCGGTACCGGCACCATATATGGTACCCCTACCTTCGCGTTTTACCGGTACCGGTACCATATATTATATGGTGCCGGTACCGGTAAAACGCGAAGGTAGGGGTACCATATGGTGCCGGTACCATATATGGCACCACTACCATATATGATCCGAAATCTGAACAGAGTGGTACCATATATGGTACCAGTACCGGTAAAACGCGAAGGTAGGGGTACCATATATGGTACCACCACAGTGCTCGAAGGTAGGGGTACCATATATGGTACCGGCACCTTGTATGGTGTCGGTACCATAAACGGCGTTAAGTGCCTGACTGTAGTAGAGACTTGTCCAATTCGAAAGATAATCATAGTAATCTAGAAAAATCGAAAAGGTTGATCGATGATTAGGTTTAGGAAGTTGTCTTTGCGTTAATCAACTAAAAGTTAGTGAAATATAGCGTCCCGCGTTTCTAAGTTGTTCTTATCAAAATAAAACTAGTACCATTCTAACGATACAGAATAACCATGGCTGTGAGGGTGTTATACCCCTTCCGGCCGACTTAGGGAAAGATTCGACGAAAATAAGAAACACGATTGGACTACTCGTTATGGAGTACTAAAACTGTTAATTTCTGCTCGTTTTACATTCAGAATGGCTTTTAAACGCTTTCTCAAAGGCGATTTTTTCAAAATTTTCTCGCCCTGATTGGGCAGTGGCTAAGTTCTGTCACCGTAGTGGTGCTCGTATGGCGGTTGTTTTTTAAGAGTCTCTGTTGATTGCTCACCGTTCACGAGTGGAGAGACATTGGACCTCTTTCTCAAATCTGACAAGTGGTTCTGCATGTCCGGCGGGGGCATATTTGTCTTCCGATTAGGGAGAAGGGCCTTTGGTCCGCTTACGGCCTAATCGGCTTGTGGGCTACGACATACAATACACTGTCGAGATAGGTGCACCCGTAATATTTTCTGCAGCAGAGTACCGGTCAATCAGAACTTGGGTTCCGATCGGATCTGGCATTTAAGACTGGTGAAAAAGAACCCTTATTTCTAAAGATTTGTCGTAATACCTTTAATTCAGTTTTAGGCGCAAAAGTTTCGACATAATTTCAAACGAAAATCCAGTCTTCGGCTACTAAACTTTTAATTCCTTAGCTCACGACTGTTTGGTGGTTGCAAGAAATAGAAACGTCGCAAAAGTTTTATAGAAATAGAAGCAACGTTTCTTCGAACTTTTCTGATAAACTGATCAAGCTTTTGGCAGGATTAATTCTCATTAGCCTTATTTATTTCTTGAAGACACTGGTTTACAGAAAATTGGTTTCATTTACCGAAATAATTTTCTGTTTTTTTCTCGCTTGATCATCGAAAGAATTCTATTATAAGCTTGCTAACAGTTTTCGTACCAAAACCATATGCGCTAAATAGAAGACGATGTTGCGCATCTATTTATGCTGAGAATATTGTACCTGAACGCTCCCAGAGAGCAGCTTACGGTCGGTACGAATTGGTCTGATTGACACTAAAATGTCACTAACGGAAAAACGAAAGCATGAAATCCTACCAAAACATATACGCTAAACAGGAAAAATCATTGCGCATTTATCACAGTCGAAAACCAGGCCCTGCTAGGTTGCATTAGAGCAGCAGCAGCTTACGTGCGGTACGATTTGTAAGCGCGCAGCGAACATAAAAATTGCAAAACGACTCTCCTTAGTTTAAGATTTGTTCTTTCGTTACTGGAGTGGAGCTCTTCGGGTTTTTGTCTGGCCTAATAGATGTGACTCTTGGCTACAATTCTATGCTAAATTCTGCAGGAAAACAAGCGGATTGAGTAAGTGGGAACGCCTAAAAGTCATATGTGCGCCGTTTCCATAAAACAGTCGTGAGCTAGGAAAACTGTAGAATATAGAACTCTGATCGGCTAGCAGAAAATGTTCTGGTGTGGCATTATATCGAAAGAAGTGCATGTAACCCACTCTTCTAGTCTGTGTGATCATTGTTTTGTGAGTCCTAATAGTAAACTCTCTTCATTTGGTGCCGAGACCCCATTCTTTTTGTCGTCTTGTACGTCCACCTCTCCATCGTTGCTCGCATCATCCAACTCTACCAAGTCTACCTACCGCTCTGCCGCCACCACCACGTGCCCACCTACCAACCCACCTTCCACTTGCCAGCCATATCCGCTCAGAGCCAATGTCCAGGGGAGTAGACACCTGCTGCCCAGTCCAAAATATAGAGAGTTTACTGTTAGGACACACAGAACAACGATCATATAGACTAGACGAGTGGGTTATAAACATCTTTCAATATGTATTTCTTTTTGAAAGCCTGCACGCAAAGCACCAGTCACTTTGCCGATTTATGTCGTGCTCTTCACAATACTAAACTGACGTACTTTAATCTGGTGTGCTTGCGGAAATGTCTTTTCTGATAGAATCGTATAGCTTCGAAGTTGTTGCACAAGACATGCAGATAGACGGCCTTCACCAATCCTAATCAATGAAGTAGAGTTGAGACAACCAACTTTATAAACCAATCAGGCAATTAAATTATATCGGTTCAACTTACAGTGGGTGACAACATAAGGCCACTGATACAAGAGCGAAAATGGTAGGTATGGCTTAGATCAAGGCCATAGATGGTACTGTTACGCAATAGAAAATGACACATGTAACAGGTGACTCTGATGGGGCAGGGGCGTTGCGGCGTGGTCTGGCGCTGGTCGGAGGGGGCTGAGCCCAAATTCTAGGGGAGGGGTTGGGTGCTAAAAACGCTCAAAATCACAATTTTGTACTACAAATCGCCAATAATCGCAAATTTGGGTTCAAATACAGCCTGTTTTACAGGCGATTTAGTGTTTTTTAAAATTCTAAACAATTGCAATAATTACTTGCCTGCCACAAACAGGGGTGGGGGCGTGGGTGGAAGGGAGGATAGGGGTCTGGATGAAGTCGGGCGGGAGGCAGACCCTGTTATGGTAAACGGCTCTTGAGTGAAGTGACACCATACATAATGGTTCGGTTAGTTACCATAACAGTTCAAGTTGAACCGGGATGTGATAATTGAGAGATTGGTGAGTAAAGTGTGAGAGAATACCAGAATGAGGGGAGACGCCACAGGTGAGATACTGGAGATAATGATCGAGCAATCTGCTTGCGATGCCGCGACAGCGGTATGGTCTGGACACTCCGAGACTTAGTATGTACGACACCAGTGTGTTGGCTGGTAACGAACTGGCCAATATGTCTCTGTCCTTAAATCAAACCGTCTATATATTCCAACACTAATTATCATTAGACAGCACAAGACTTGGATGGAAAAGAGCAACAAGGCTAAGGATTACCTCCGGATTACACTGAATAACCACTTTTTCTTCTGCCACCATAAGCCCGACCACTTTGTTGTTGTGCCACGTGGCCGCCGCCAATGCATATAAACTTTGGTTGGACGTTATTTCGTTATACCAGTAGTCCGGATATCTAAACGGCAACGGTCTCTATTGCACTGCACAGTTTTCTACCCAATCTCTACTTCCGCAGTACTACTGTACTGTCGTAATACAAACACCTTGGGTGCTACCGGTGCCATACACGTCAGGCGTATAAAGTTACCCTCCCAACCGTACCGGTACCAAACGTGCCGCAAGAGACTGGCTGTACATAATACGATATAATACCAAATCGGCTGTTGACAGCGATGCCAGTTGTTGCAGTTGTTCTAACCCTTTTGTCCTTACAGAATAGGTTGAAGCAGCCAACTGACTGCTATACAACAGGAAGAGACACAAAATGTAAAAAATCCTCAGAAAAAACCAAACCGGAGCACCATATATTATGCAACTTGTCATCCGCCAGGGCGTTCAGTTCGGCGTCAGGAATATTTTGGAAGAATTTGAATTTTATATAGAAAATTATGATTAAAGTATGCCTAGATCAGGTGTAAATGAGCTGAGAATAGCTTATTTTCAATTATTTTAACGAAAAAAGAAGCCAAAAACCTTGATTTTAGCCATGCATCAGCCGCCACCCCTTCAGCCGAAATGCTAGCCCATCGGAAAAGCCAATACCCAATTAAAGACCCCAATACCCAATATTTTTCAGAATGAGCTAAAAAATTGGAATTTGCGTAAGTGCTAAATTGCAAACCTGTCAAATCATTCTAAAGCGATTATATTCTTAAAAAAAGACATTGTCAAGCTATGTCAGACAGTTCGAAAGTTATTTCAATGAGGGAAATACGATGGAATTTTGTTTCCTAAAACATTTGTGTTGAAAAAGTGAACCAGCATGTATGGTAGAACCTATTGTATGCTCACATGTTACTCTTAAAGTGTTTTGCCATACCGAGTTCCGAGTTTCATAGAATACCGAGTTTTCCGAGTTTACCGAGTCTAGCTTGGAGCCATAACCACTACTGCAAATTGTTTCCTGTTTTCTTTTTGCGCAGTTTTGTTGTTCTTAGCTCCTCTACTATTATTCAAAACATTAACCTATGGGTAAAACTAGAAGTATTTGCGAGTTAACTCGGTTCGATTCCTGGTGCTAGCCCAGATGGCTCAAAAGCATCTTTCTGTACCTGACACATGTGCTCCCAGTGAAAGGTTATTTAACCAGGCCGGAAACCTTTACGATGACACGTAACTGGCTTTTGAGCAGGAAATCAAAACAGTTGCTGTTTGTTAAGAACAATCTGATTTGGATTTCGAATGTCAATGTTTGTTAGGTAAAGTCAAAGAGCAGTAGAGAAGTGTCAAGATTAGTAAAGGAACTGTTTTTCATGCAATCAGCACCGTTTCCTTATAATTTACAAGCTATTTTGGAATAATTTACACAAACTCGATAAACTCGGTATTTTTCAAACCGAGCCTCGATTACCGAGTTTTCAAAATACCGAGTTATTCCGAGTTTTTCGAGTTGAACCGAGCCTCGTTTACATCACTACCCTGACCCCCCTCCCTTCGAATTTTTTAGGAAAGTGAAAAATTTTGGCGCCCTTTTTTTTAGAGGTCGACTTGATCTCACACATCCCCTTGGTTGGCCTTCCCGGCGTGTTCCGGTTTCCTCCGTTCCGGTTTCCTCCATTCCGTTTTCCTCCATTCCGGTTTCCTCCGTTTTTGAAATTTTACTTTTTTTGGTGCATATTTCAGGAATTTAATTTTGAAGGCACTAACTATAAAATTAAATAATAATAAACTGTATTAACGCAAGATTTGAATAGTAATTAACTGTATTAACGTTGGGTTTTTTATTTAGAAATTTCAGCAGTTATGCGACACTTTGTCGCTTTCACTTGTTTGTTGCCCTCAGTTGCATAATTGACGACGATTAAATGGCGATTGGCCGCCGATGCCCTCAGGCCGACACTGACACTAGCAAAGGTGCCGCATGCTCAGCGCACTGTTTAATTGGTCGGGAACCCTTGGCGGCCATAAAAGATAGTAAAGGTGGGTTCACATAGTCGGCAGCGCGGCAACTCGGGAAATCGACCCCAATTTGAGTACACACATAAGCATGCAGCAGTTAGTTGCCCTCTTAGTTGAATAATTGACAACGATTAGACACTCGCCAAAAAACTGCTGTTGTTTTTTTGAGAAAATGAGTTGAGAGAAAAGTATTTCTTGGTTGGAAGAAGCTGATTAGGCAGTGCCAACCAAACTTCTACCGATTCCTCAGCAAGATGATCAACGAGCAAAGCATGTCATGGCCGCGGA
Source organism: Sabatieria punctata (assembly GCA_030248155.1). Taxonomy (NCBI): domain Eukaryota; kingdom Metazoa; phylum Nematoda; class Chromadorea; order Araeolaimida; family Comesomatidae; genus Sabatieria; species Sabatieria punctata. The sequence goes on along the minus strand of JASANB010007474.1, from coordinate 44,367 downwards.
AACCTACAGGAGCGTCGAAATAAAGTCTACGAGCATGTGAACAGGCAGCTCAACACACTCACCACCACACAGGTGCTCTGGCTGCGAACAGATTAGTGCAGTGTAGCCTACGCTTTGTCTGAGCCTGACCTCAAGGCAGCCGCAGCCAATCGCTGTTTAATCGTTGTCAATTATTCAACCAAGAGGCCAACAAACAAGCGAAAGCGACAAAGTGCCGCATAACTGCTGCAATTTCTGAAAAAACCCCAGTCTTGCGTTAATACAGTTTATTATTGTTTAATTGTATAGTTAGTACCTTCAAAATTCAATTTCTAAAATAGATATGCACCAAAACAGTAAAATTTCAAAACGGAGGAAACCGGAAAATTAATGGAGGAAACCGGAACGGAGGAAACCGGAATGGAGGAAACCGGAACGGAGGAAACCGGAACAAACCGGCCTTCCCCCCTCCAAAAATCCGGCGACCTTTTCCCCCGACCTTTTTCTGGGAAAGCGGTTTTGTACTCTCTCCAACCCCCGCCCGCCGAAAAGTCCACATCCCCTTCCATTTTTTCCGGTCCATGTATGAGGGGGGTCCGATCCGATCCGATCCGATATATTGGGGGGGCCTGTACGGCCCTATGATCAGACCAACATGTCCATTTCATTACCCCATATCATCTCTCTTCATTTCGGATACTATCACCAACACAAGGCTCAACCAGCCTTGGGGGATATCTAGCGGTTAGGTATACCCGAGGCTTTAATCAACCTCAGGAGGTCCCTAACTGTTACATCGCTCAAGTCCTGGGTGGTAAGATATCGACTGCCCAGAATAGCTTGTCTACGTCCCGCCAATGCATCACATTCTGTGACCAAATGTACAGGCGTTTCCTCCTCCTCTAAGCAAAATGAGCATGTTGGATCATCCACCAAGCCCATGATGCTGAGATGTCTATTAAGGTTACTACTGTGTCCAGTTAACCAACCGACCACCAGTTTCAGTTCCCTTCTACTAAGACTAAGTAATTATCTGGTCACCATCAATCTGGGTCCCAGAATGAACTGCTTAGATTGCCTACAGTCGGTTCGTAGATCCCAGGCAGTTTGCAGCTGGTTCTTTGCCCAACTTCTTAAATCTGTCCTCACTTTCCTAACTGAGATGCCAAGGGCCGGTTCCGGCCCTATAAGTGGCAACTCAGCAGCTGCCCGAGCTAGTCGGTCAGCCTGATCATTCCCCTCCACTTCCGAGTGTCCAGGTACCCACATCAGCTGTAGCTTCTTACGAAGCGCCAGTCGTTGTAGTTCCCTAACACACTCTGCAACCAACTTAGAGTTGACGCGTGGAGATTCTAGTGCTCTTAGAGCTGCTTGACTATCTGAGCAAATACAGATCTTCTGCTCTAGACAGTTAACTAATCCAGGAGTCCTGGCGCAGTTCAGTATAGCATAGACCTCCGCCTGGAAAACTGTTGCATACTTCCCCAGGGGAAAGGAATCCTCTACCCCCAGTCTCTGTATAAATACTCCTGCTCCCGAATTCTCTAAACCTGTTAACCTGGAACCATCCGTATAACAGTAGAGAGTATCGGTTGCATTAGGAGTATTACCCTGCCAGACCTCCCTACTCGGGAAGTCGACCTGATATTTCTTATCAAACACGTAATTGGGTAGTTGTTGGTCACTTGGGAATTGGTACAGTGGCGATAAATCGCACAATTGTGCCCAAACACTACAATGACCACTACCTACCCTGTGCCACTGCTTAGTACTTTTAAGTCTGTAGCAGGTCGCCATCGCTTCCACTTGAATCCAGGTGTGTAGCGGTGGAAGACACAACAGAACTTCCATTGCTGCTGTGGGTGTTGTTTGTAGAGCCCCTGTTATGCATAGACACGCCAGTCGTTGTAAACGGCCCAGCTGTGCTTTTGCGCATTCCAGGTTTGTCCGTTTCCACCACACCACAGCAGCGTATGAGGGGGGTTGGCCGGTACAGTTGGTGTAGTGGTTTAGGCCGCATAGCCACTATGTGCATGCTCGCACGCTCATCCTCTCGGCGCGGCAAGTTTCTTGCCGCAAAGAGTGTTGGTCTTCGACACCAGACCACCGAAAGCTGGTGACAACGAGTAGGTAAAACGAAAAATTTTCGAAATGAAAAATTTTCATAAAAAGAGCTGTTTAGGCCTTCAAAAATTTTTTACGACTCGACTTACAAGCATTCCAAATTTTTAGCCCAACCCAACGGAAAAACCTCCGGTTCCAGCCGGAATTGGCTAGTTCCGGTTCGACGATGGCTACATGCAGGCGGTGCATGTTTTGTTAACCTGGCTGGCAGCGAGCGGCGGCAAGGAGGTAGCAGATCAAACGCACGACTGTTTAGACGGAGGACGGAAACCAGCAGAAACCAGAAAAAGCAAACAGACAAAAGTCTACTCACTCGATCGGGAAAATTTCAGTGCACAACTGCTTGACGCTCTCGATGTCCTCGGGCATCAGATACCGCAGAGAGATGGTGTCTTGCAGTCGAACGCCACTTTGCAACAACAAGTCATCTGTGTGAGGACTCACCACCACACTCGACAGACGTGTCGACAGCCTCCTCTCACTACAACACACTTCCCATTGGGGCGTGCGCAACAATTGCGTAATGGTGCTTTTGCGCTTTTTCGGACCCCCTCCCCCTTATAATAATAATAATAATAATTTTTAATAATAATAATAATAATAATTTTAATAATAAAATAATTTTCTGACACCTCCACTAATAACGTAATAATTTGGCTACCCCCAGAAATTACAATTTTTTAGAGATCGAGTTGAAATTTTTGCGTTCAATTCCATTTTAAAATGACGCTTTTAATAAAATAACATCTGTATACAGTAAGATATTGATAATTTTCTTTACCGATGAGCTACGACTACATGTTTTACAATATAGTCTTCGTTTTGTCCGTCTGATTGAAACTACGCAGTAACGCTGCATCTGGTCTCACACTTATTATTTCTATTAAAATGAAATTACATGCGCTTATCTCAATCGAATCTGGAAATATTTGCAAAACTGTAAAAAAAACGGTTCACTTCACTTGGTTCTTCCCTTCCAATAAACAAACTCAAAATTGTCAAGCTAAAGTTGAAGTTAGTTTACAAAGCAACTAAAACTCGGTCTACTGCCTATTATCCATAAATTTAAAATAAATTGCTCATTGCGCTCAAAGTTAGTGAACGACTGGAACCAGATTTTTGGCTCCGATCGGAATCGGAACTCAAGCACAGTTCCAAATCGGAATTTTTCGGAATTCGGAACTTTTCCAAAATCGGCTTAAAATTTTGGAATAATCTGCTTTTCACCAACAAACAGTGTTGACGCATGCATACCGTTTATAATTACATCTCATACCTGTCTCATCTAATCTCAGCAGCAATAACATTTGCATTAAAATCGCACCAATCAATCAATAACTGTAATTGAAATCAACCACTAAGTTTTGCGGAAATAAATCTTTTTTCGAACGAACACTGGTTTTGGAGGCCAAAACTCTCGCTCCCCCTTAAATAACAGACTTTAGGGTCCCAGGAAAAGAAAAAGAAAGGCCATTTGAACAGCTGCAAAACCATATGCGAATAGTTGAAAAATGCAGATTTTAAGAATAAGACAAAACCAAAGACAAAAAGCACAATCTAGCACGCCCTTCAATTTCCGGCTACATGGTCTAGCTGGTTTAACATAGTAGTAACCAGATGCCTTAGCAGCCTTCCATATCTAGAGCCAAATGCAACAAGCAGTTTGTCAGCAGCATTCCGTAGAGCAGCCTTCCAACTTCAGGTATCTACCTTCCGTTTAGTAAAATAAACCAGAAGCTTAGATAGCCATCCATTTTCAGGCACGCATGCAACAGGTTTCGCCTTTTATCCTTGAACCTGTGTACAGCCGCTAGTGGTTAAGGCGAGTCGCGATGCTGGCTTACGAAACGAACGAAGGGTAATCGCTTGAATGGAGGCTGTCAGACACCAGAAAATGACCCCAAAAATGTCTGACCCAACTTTGAGGGAGTGTAGCTGCGGTTCATAGTTTGAAATCAGCCAGCTGCGTGAGATCACCCTACTTGCCGCCTCTGTTCGGCACCTAAGCTGACTTTCTTGCAAAACGTATTTTATGAGCTAAAAACAAGCCTATTACAAAAAAACTGAGTGGATCGCTGTTGTCATCGATCAGATGCCGTTTAAGATACATAATTAGCAACTAAAATTTCTACCTCAGCACAAAGACAGGCAAGAAATGGTGATTGGCGTTAAAAAATTTAACAAAGTTCCGAGACCTCAAACTTCGAAATCGGAACTGCCAGTTCGGATTGGATTTGGAATCGGAATTTCGGTCGGTCCCTATTCAGAGTTATAAAAAACGTCTCGCAACGCACCAAACCACTGACGGCAAAAGTCAGTGTGATCATTGACGATACAAACAGAATTTTTCTATTTTTTATGAAAGTACAGCGACTAGTACAAAAAGATGACTAGCAGCTGGTTCTGATGTCACTGTTTGTTTGTAGAGCAGTTTTTCAGCAGATTGATTCAGAACAAGTACGCACATGATAGTTGTGACATAACAAATGTATCAAACTACGGTTGTCGGTGTTATGAGACTTCATCCTGATCCCATAACCATTCACAGCGGCTGACAGACAATGAAAACCTGATTTTACGTTCTGTTTGATATTTACAGAATAAAAAAATACAAAAAAGTTAGACCAGATGCATCATTACTGGTAAATCGGAAAATTCGCTCAACACTAGCAACAATTCTTGTGTGTGTGTTACTGCTGGGTAGCTGCATCACAGTACTCAGTTCGAATTTTCTATTGAGAGTCACACTGCACTGACTACCGTTACCAAAATACTGTTACCAACGTAACGGTCCACACTGCAAAGAGAGATCGAACCTGTGTTCTTTGTCGAGAGAGTGCTCACAGTCGGGAAGAGGGTGGGGCAGGGGGAGGAAGGGAGTGTCGAGAAGGGGAGTGCTGGCCGCCGAACTGGCCACCGACAGAGAAGCTGACGATCGATCGGTGATGAGGTCGCAGGGAGCGATCGGCCAAGCCAGATCGGATCGCACGACTGGCAAAGAATCGGACGAAATGAGCACTGACATCAAAGGCAAACCGCTCCTGCGCCGCTAATGCGCATCTCGCTCAGTCTTCCATCACAGATACGAATGCGTCTGCAGAAGGCGCCAAATCGGAAAGTCTGAAAACCAACAATCTCATCCTCAGCATAATCGAGAAAACTACACAGAGCCTCAGTTTACCCAAGGACTTGTTGCCAGCGCTAACTGGTGCTTTGTTTACAATATACAGGCTAGCCGAAACTTTAGCCAACTAACCTTTCTCTGCCTAACTTTTTCAACACTTTAGTCTAGCAAAGGGTTTTAGAGTGGATGCTGAAACGCTAATGGCCACCTAACCTCTAAGAGGATCAACAGGATGACAGGCTATTTTTGCCTATTTCCGTGTATATATCCCTATCCCTATTTCTAAAAAACATCTAAATTGTAGACTCAACTTTTTTACTCATAAGATGGTAAAATTCTGGAATCAACTGCCAAATGAAGCTGTGAATGCTAAGTCTTTGGGCAAATTTACGGCCTTGGTAAAAAAGCAAAATTTGCCGCAGCATTTGTTATTTAGTTAGGCTACGTAATATGTCAAATATGGCGACTCGTGGCCTGCCGCTCCGACGGCTTTGTGTTACTCGGGCGATAAACTTTGTATTGTATTGTATTGTATTGTAGTGTATTGTATTGTATGTTAATGAGTTGTAAAAAATGTTTGCAGTCGAAAAATTTTTTGCTTATTTTAAATTTTTATTTCAAAAATACTTTATTTCGAAAAAGAAGTGAATTTAGCATAAAGGCGATGCAAGGATGCATCAGAAACAATTTTAAATAGAAAAGCTTATACTTAGGTTCAAACATATTGTTATTGCCTGAGAGTTGACATTCTTTCTACCTTCAGCACTGCTGACAGACATACATGGGCCGGGGGGTACACCCCTCCCCCTCGGCCGGCCATACCCCTCCCGGAGGGAGGAAATTTTCGCTTATTTAAGGCAAAATAAAATAGGCTTTTTTTTGCCTTTTTCGGGGGACCCCCCCCCCCCCCGAGGTCTCCAACCCCCCTCCCCCTCCGGATTTTTCCGGCCCATGTATGCTGACAGAGTGGCTAGTTTCCTATTTTCAGGCCTAGAATACACATAAAATTGCCAGAATTGCACTGCTAATTAAAGTCTGAGGTTAAATTCAGCGATTCACAAAAAAATTCTATACGTCGAATAAAATAAAAATTTTTCGAAATGAGCCTTTAAAAAGCATTTTTAAAAACGATTTTTTTAAAACAAACCCTAACAATTCGAATGTTAATTTTAAACAAAGTTATCTTTCGCATATCGTAAGCACACAAAAAACGTGAACACTCTATCTTTCTCCTCGATTTCATTCTCACCATTTAGTAAAAATTCATTCATTGTTTCAGACTGGACGGATGAAACGCTTACTTTCCATCATTGAGAATTCTTCGGCAGCCTTGGTTCCTGCACTTGGCTAAAAGTCAAAACCATCGGCAAACATTAGTATTAACATTAACATGCATTTTCCGAGAAAGTCAACTTGGATATAAGGGAAGGTGGTCAAGCAACTTTTTTCGCGGATCCGGCTGGTATCCAAATAATGTTAAAACAAATGTCAAACGAAAACAAAATCAGTGACCCCATAGAACTGGAGCTCCACCCCTCAAAGTTAGGTGGGTAGCCACTGTTTTGGTCATTCTTGGACGTTTACTGAAACGATCACCATTCAATGGTTTCTCTAGATACAGAATTGGTTTGCTCACCATTAGATAGCCCTGACACTTGCCTTTATGGCGCTGCATAGCACGCTTCCAGAACAAATATCCAGCGTGATTATTCTCCAAAAAATGTAGGTAAATTGCCACTCGGTTCTTTTTCAGAAAAAATGTTATAACATCCGCCACAATTGCAGGGGAAGCCAATACTTGCAGAAAAGATGCAAAACAAAATGCCAAACAAAATTAACTTAGTTTCGATAAAAATTTTGGGGATAGCGGATGAGTGTTTTGCATTTTGAACACAGTTGACAACAATTTTTTGCTTATAAGAGCAAATCAGCTGAATCCAGGGCAGTTTTACCTGTAAATACCGAATATGAACCCAGTTTGCTTGGATTCCTTCAGCTTCACGAGAAATTTGCATCCAAATCCTTGAGCAGCTCTATTTCTAAAGCGGAACTGCTCACTAGCATAATAGTACCTAATATAATATGCATCTTTTGCATCTTATTCATAAATCACTTACAATGTGTATGACAGGGCACCAGGACTACATAACACACTCTGAAGCAGTATGTTTGAAAAACTGATGTCATTTTCATAATCAGCTGAGAATGAGCTCAGAATAGCTAATTTTAACTTGTTTTAATGAAAAATAAGCCAAAAAACCTTGATTTTCGCCAAAAATCGGACTTTTTGGCTTACCACCCCCTCAGCCCCCCATCAGGCGCTCCTACCCCCCTCAGCCCCCCTCAGGAATTGAAAATTCTACCCCCTTAAGCCGAAATGCTAGCCCATGTCTGTACCAAGCACAGCAATTTGTGTACAAATTCTCAAAATGCCGATATCTTGAGAACTATGCAACTCAGAGCAAAAATATGGTTAGTTTCGGAATCTATATAGGAGAAACTGCTTTCCATCATGGTTTTTGCTCATGCTAGTTAGCAGTTCCACTTTAGAAATACAGCTGCTCAAGGATTTGGATGCAAATTTCTACCGAACCGGAAGGAATCCAAGCAAACCGGGTTCATTTTCGTAATTTACAGGTAAAACTACTGCACCGGATTCAGCTGACTTGCTCTAATAAGCAAAAATTGTTGTCAACTGTGTTCAAATCGCAAACATCCACTCCCTACCCCTACTTTTTTGAAACAAGGTTAATTTATTTGGCATATTGTGTTGCACCTTTTCTGCAAGTATTACAGGGTTCGTACAGATACGGGATCTCAAAATTCCCTGACTTTCCCTGGCCAAAATCGGAAAATTCCCTGACTTTTTACAAAAATACCCTAGAAAATCAGAAAACGGGAAATATTAATTTAACTTAATGATCTTTTGCAGACGCAACAGAGAATACAATTATTTAGACTCTTCAAGCTCAATTCTTGCTCTAAGCGCTTCGTTTTCACTTCCTGCTCTTTCAGTTCTTGCCAGTGGCGCATGCAGGATTTTGCAAAGGGGGTGTAAAAACCTTTGAGGGGTGGAGCTCCAGCTCTAGGGGGTCACTGATGTTCCAACATGAACCGTTGGTGTTCGTTTGACATTTATTTTAACATTATTTGGATACCAGCCAGATCCACGAAAAATAGTTGCTTAACTTTTCTAAGTTGACTTTCTTGCAAAATGCGTGTTAAGAGTACGAACCAGCATGAACTGAAAAGGGGGCGATGAACGAGCTTCTGTGTCCTCTCCTTTACGTGCGCATCCTAAAAAGTAGACAATGCTAATTCATAGAGCAACAGTAAATGGTAAATGCCAAACCAATAGAATTTAATTGTAAGCAGTAAAACAGGCTTATTTATCGGTTTTATAAGTTTTTAATACGATATGAACTGTTTAGAACACTACTTACAAACGGTTTAGATTAGAAAGAGCAGACATGACCTAAATCGGGTCCAGTTTGTTGGTTAATACAACATTAATTTCGGTTTGGGGTTTGTTCCTGATTCCCCAGCTGCACTTGATCCGAAATCCCTTACTAAAAAGTGGATCAGCTGTAGCTGGGGGAAATCAGGAACCGATCTCAAACAGAAATTAATGCTTTTAATGATTATAATTTATTATAAATTAACAAGTTTAATCGATACATATCGATTAGTTTTGGCAAAACTTGAAAATTTCAAAATCGTCCAAATATGGTCACGTTATATATCATTTGAAAGCCCTTCGCCTAACGAGTCTTAGATCACTACATCAGCATAGGGCACGCCCCGTGGGGCCTGTTTTACCAAATAAAAGTACCCCCAGACCAGAGACGCATCAGTAGGAGGCACTGGCTTGTCGGTGGCGAGTGGCCTTTTTTGGGGTGTGGGTGTGTTGTAGCAGAGAGTGAGCAATAACAATGGTCCTGCACATACATGTAACAGCTCCGGGCCGACCTGGGGGGAGGGGGTAGGGGGGGGGTCCTCAGGTGGGGGGTCGAGGGGGGGTTGCCGCCCAGGTGGGGGTCCCAAATTTCAAAAAGCTCCGAAACGCCTAGAAATGCGTTTTTAGCACGTTTTTTTCAGTAAGGACGCTAAAAATCGCTATTTTAAGCTGCCAAATAGCGTTTTAAAGCTAAAAACAAGCAAAAAATGACAAAAAGAGCTTCCAAAAACACCGATCAAGTGAATTTTAGGCTAAAAATTAGTGATTTCTGACCCAGCTTGCTAATACTGGAGCCACTACTAGTACTTGTATTTTTTGGTCGGGGGGAGGGGTCCCTTAACCTGTCTCGGGGGGGGGGTGAGGGGGGGGTTTGGCCTTTCCAGCAGGGCGGCAACCCCCCAAACCCCCCCTAGTACATGTATGGTCCTGCAGGTGACCGGTCAACGGCTTTACATCACACTAGACTGGCTCCAGCCTGTGCTGAGGTCAGGTCGCCGCGGCCAGTGGCGTATCCAGGATTTTGGAAAGGGGGCGTAAAATTTTGAAAGTGTCTGGTTGGGCCGCTGCCCAGCCAGGGTAAGAAAATTTAGCAAAAATAGCCTTCAAAAACGCGTTTAAAACGCATTCCGAAACAAAATTCCGAAATTAACAGAAACTGTAAGTTTTAGTAGTTGGGCTTCTGCCCGACCAGGGCGAGAAAATTTTGAAAATTTGGCCTTCAAAAACGCATTTAGAAGGCATTCTGAGCACAAAATAGACAGTTTTAGTACATAATTCATTTGTTTCTTATATTTTTGACAGACTTTTTCTTCCTACCTCCACCGCAAAGGAGGGTGTACACACCCTACACCCACCTGGATACGCCACTGGCCGCGGCCCGCTATTAATAGTAGAGTGCCGAGGCATCGCATGTCTGATAAATGCACGTACACAGAGCGCAGCAACAACTTCGCTGTATGGATACATCAACCACGCTCCGGAGGGCCTGTTTTACATATATAAAAATACCCCAAGAGGGACGCATCAGTATAGGGGCACGTTGCGGAGTAGGGTAAAAGTTAAAAACAAGAAAGAAAGAACCCCTAAAAATCCGCCGAATACAAAATTTGCGTTTGAAGAAGAGTTTCTTCGACAAGAGAGAAACTCCGTGTATTTCTTCCGCATTCTTCTATCTACCTACTAACTAAACATCGTTTTGTCATCGTCCGTCACCCCGGGTCGGCTTTTTTTTTGTTTTGGAAGAAAGAAGAAGCTTCAGTGGGGAGATCACTCGAATTGCAAATTTTAAACGCAGACCCCGAATGCGGTATCAAACGACTGCTGACGATCTCCTGATTATTATTTTACACATCAACATCTAATTACTGCATGCTATATTCAGCTTTACCTCAGATACGTGCTTTTAGTCTTGATCTCGAAACATTTTCTGGAAACGTGCGCACCCTAATCGTAAATCTATAACAAATATGATCGAATGCGGTATAAAACAACTGATTTTGACTTCTACATTATTATTTTATACATCAGCCGATTCACAACCAATTACTGCATGTTATCTCACTCAGATTACGCGCTGCAGTCATATCTCGTACGTCATAGATTATCGGCCGATACCCCCGGAACCCCTCTTAGAAAACTTGGTGTAAAATTCATACGTATGGACGTACATTCGTGCTCAAGGCCGGATCGGTAGACTATTACCCTAGATCAGAATTAGCACAGTTAGAAAGATTGGGATTGAAACCCCCTATACGGTGGCCCCTTTTCAAATGACGAAAAATGCGTCACAACCTCCACTTACTAAAACAATCGTCGTAGCATTTGAGCCCTCTGACAGATATGTCTGCCCAAGAGCGTATGGGTATATACAACGATTAGATATCGATTAAGCATAAACATAACAATATTCGTCCAAGCCCGAGGACGGTGGCCCTCTTTAGCAAAAAAATGGCCAAAAATGTTCTACACTTGAAACACTAATCGGCGTAAGTAGTGATCTCCCTAGCTTCGGACCGGACATCGACGACTAAAAACTACTGGACTGATCGCGCTCCCTACCGCTAATACATACTTAGGGTAACTTTACAAGTCCATATCTTTGGAACCGTTCGACCTACAAACAATATAAATATATCTTTAGAATTCTCATGGTATCAGTAATCGAACGCAGTGCTCAAATCGCTTTCAAACCCACTACGAAAAAAGTAGATTTTTTCCATCGCGCAAATTAGGATCACCAGTCAATGTTGCGCAGATTAGGTTGAATCACAGTACAGAGCTAGGCCCCCTCTACAACTTTGGTCCAAGGTCCAAAGCGCTCCGGTGTATCATAAGGAGTTATTTGCAAAAAACTCTGAATATATTGAATACATGGGATACATGCATTAAGAGCCAGTCTCTGAACCGATCGAGTCTGTGTATTCAGACCTCAAAAATGAAACTTTGGCATGGAGCGCTCAAAGTTGGAGGACTAATACGTCTTGATAGGTTATGAAACCACCGCAAAGAATTTCCAGATTCGACGCTCCACGCTCGAGATATGGCCTTCTAAAAATCGGCCCGCTTAACTATGGGACCAAAATTTCGAAATCGAATTTCTGACTTGCTGATCGGAATTCAGACCTAACAAACGGGAATTTTTCGTAACTTTTTGAGTAGTTTAAGAATATTTTACTAAATTTCATTTTTGGAAAAAAAATTTTTTTTCGTCTCCCTATCGGGGGCATAACTCGTCTGGAACCCCCTAGACCGTTCTTTTTATTTCAGATTATTGTAGCGCTATATCTTAGCTACACGCCGGTGTAAAACATTACGGGCTACCGGACGGCAAACACTGAAATATTTGCGTTCAAAGACAAAATGCCACATTTTGCAAAAAAAATTTTTTTCCAAAAATGAAATTCAATGAAAGTTTCTTAAACTACTCTAAAAGTACAGCTTAGACATCAATTTTTGGCATTCAACTCCAATTAGTAAGCTGGAACATGGAGTTGAAAATTTTTGGGCACAGTGAAACATGCAAAATGTGGCATTTTTTATCTTTGAACGCAAATATTTCAGTGTTTGCCGTCCGGTAGCCCGTAATATTTTACACCGGCGTGTAGCTAAGATATAGCGCTACAATAATCTAAAATAAAAAGAACGGTCTATGGGGTTCCAGACGAGTTATGCCCCCCGATATTGGGGCGAAAAAAATTTTTTTTCCAAAAATGAAATTTAGTTAAAGATTCTTAAACTACTCAAAAAGTTACGCAAAAACCCCGTTTGTTAGGTCTGAATTCCGATCAGCAAGTCAGAAATTCGATGTCGAAATTTTGGTCCCATAGTTAAGTGGGCCGATTTTTAGAAGGCCATATCTCGAGCGTGGAGCGTCGAATCTGGAAATTCTTTGCAGGTCATTGATAACTTGTCAATATGTTTTAGTGTTCCAACTTTCAGCCCTCTACGCCCAACTTTCAATTTTGGGGTCTGAATAGGGCAAAGGGCAAATACTCGATCGGTTCAGAGACTGACTCTTAACAGCTGAGAAGCGACCGGAAATAAGAATATCAGACAAGATATTATGAACACTGGACCAAAATCACAGAAGAATAATAGTAGCATTACATACAGTTACCGACTACGTACGTCCAAACTTTGTTATCTTGGCTTGCGCACTGCGTAGGGCCCGACCGGATACAAATTTCTACCGGATCCGGATCCGGATCCGGATCCGGATATGCCCATATCCGGCCGGATCCGGATCCGGATATGCCGGATATCATTGATCACATTTCTTTGTTCTATAACAGTTGATTTAAAACAACATCTAATATTGTAGTTCAAAGAACGCAAGTTATACTTGTTAAACAACAACATTTCTAAATTTTCGGGCTTCAGAGAGGAGCGATCGCTTTCCGAAATCGTGCCAGCAGTCTTAAATGTTTGCTAGCTAGTAGACCTAATTCGTAGTACTACAAACTACAAACTACATATTTTCGGCGATTATGACGTCATCAAGACTACCTACATATTATTTTGGCTAACTACAAATTGACTACATACAAACTACTTTTTCATAATTTGCGAATTTATAGTCAATTTGTAGTCATTTTTTTGGAAATTCTTGTCTTAGTTTTCAAAAAAGATCTCATTGCATTTTTAAAAAATACCAAATGTTCAGCATTGGAATTCTATTAAACATTGAATTATGTCTGTTTGTTTCCAGAAATACCAATTAGAAAAGGCGATTTTTTCACAGAAAAACCAATTAACAGACTTCCGGTTATTATTGTTGCAAGGCATTCCCATGACTGACTGTTCATTTGGCAAACATTTACAGTAATATAAAATATGTGACGTTTGGTAACCTGACTACAAATTGACTACAAATTAAAACTACATATTTTTTAACCTGAATTTGACAACTACAAACTAAGACTACAAATTATTTTCGCGAAAATTTTTAACTACAAACTAGGACTACAAATTGAAATTCTCTGAGGAAATAGGTCTACTCGCTGGCTACCGTACCGATAGGAGCACTCAAATACTTCCTGGCAAGCTGAAAAACTGTTTTTAGAACCATACAACTGCCGCAAATTTCTGACCTGGTCAATTCTGGACGGTCGAATGCAATATTTATGTTCAAAAACGTAAAAAATCACGTTTTCTCATCTGTGACTGATATCCGGCATATCCGGCAGGTAATATCCGGATCCGGTACCGGATCCGGATATGGCCATATCCGGCCGGATCCGGATCCGGATATCCGGTCGGGCCCTAGCACTGCGCTTAACACCAGAAGCAGTGAGCTTCTTGACGAGGTTTTTGGCCTCCGGTCTGATAGTAGGGTCGTCTGATCGACACCCTGTTACATCGAATCGAATCGAAGCTAGGCAGAGCCTCTGACTTCAGAGCATGAACAATGAGACGTACGACTTGGGTTCGTGTCAATGCACTTGGGTTTTATAGTCATCAGGCGTAAAATTAATGAAAATTTCTGACAGATACTTAGCTCGGATGCGGGGGCTTTTTGAAAACTCATGCAAACTAACACCTGGCTGTTTTGGTTCGTGTTTGTTTGTCGGTTACACGAAGCATATTCTGGTTCAGCTTTTGTACTTCGGTTCTAGGGTAACCCGAAACTGTTTCGTTTACCCGAAGTCATGCTTCGTTTACCCGAAGTCGTTCTTCGTACTCACGAAGCTAATATATGTGTACGGTCTTTTCGAAGTGGTTATTTAGACACCACGGACGGAGATCAAGAGCAATTAACATTGGTCCGTTGCTAAGCTAACTTAACAATCCAGATGACTTGTGTCACATACAACGTAGCTGTCCATCAGTACATACAATAGTTAATACTTAGCACTAAAAATAATATACAGTATACTAACACAACAATCAAACTACCTATGACAAAGGCGCTTTTGGAATAGCCGACGTCGACGAATTCGAACGAACCAAATTCAAGCTGAAAAATTTTTTCCTTTCTCGTGGTCTCCGTCCGTTTGCTTGTTGTGTTCTTCATGTGTGTAGTTGACGCGAGCACTAAATAGCTACAATGTAAGTACCAAAGTCGGATGGGAAGCTAAAGGGAGTCTGTGCGCTAGACCGATCCCCGGGCTACAAAATGCTTCGGGACCCCTCTCGCAAAAACAACCCAGGTAGTGTGACGGCCAACTGTAATGCACGCACCCACGTCTAAAGTTGCAACTTAGCATGCCTGTTCTTTAGCTTAATAGCTCATTTCTGTTACAGTCAAACCAGCAGACTTGCTTTATAGTAGTGGCTGTGCTATTGGGTGTCAAGGGGTTTTAATTGGTGTCTTTTAGGTGCTGGGTCAGACACAAGGCCACCGACATCATGTGTTGTTTTTTTTGCAGGCATCTATCTGCCCAGTCAGTCCATTCAACATCTCTCTGGCTGGGTCTGCTGCTGTAAAGAAGTGAGTCATCCGCAATCATCCGGAAAACGTGAAGCGTATGGTTGAGGCTACAGTGAACTTTACTATTAACTCCTGTTTGGGGAAAGATGAGTCGAGGGTTTCTTACGTCAATACGTACGTGCGTGTGTTACGTTTGGATTGCTGAGAAGGCCGACGGTTATTTGGAGACCACTGATCCAGGCTTTGCTGCTGAGAGCACCTCCTACTGTGAGAAGTTGGACGGGGCGAAAGAGACTGGCTGTGTTCCTGTAACCATTCTCACTGTAATTCTGTTGGAAAGCTATGGCAAAATTGAAAGAGAGACTGCCTTGAATTGAGTCAGTTTGAACTTGGACAAGGTATCATTTTGTCTCTGTTGCTTAGTATGCATGTTTCCATATTGTTGCAGAGTGTATTATGTCTCCTGTACAGAGTGGTGCTGTGGTCGTGAAATTTAGTTGGGTGTTGCTTTCAGCTGCTGTTTATAATCGATTTTACTAGTCTATGATTGATTTAATTTTATGTACATGTTGTAAATACATGTAAATAAAGCTTTTGTGGAAGGAATGAACACAATTTATAATAGGACATCGCTGATTTTTCTGGCACCCTCCTTTCATTCATACTGTAATCCACTGCTAACTATTGATTTCTTGCTTTAGCGCACCAAATGCGTAAGTTGCATTTGCAATTTGTTTCAGGTATTGAACACCAGTGACGCTGCTTACTGTCGCTCAACCACTTGGACCAATCAGAGCCAAACACGAGTTCTTGCCCAGCCCTGTGTTTATTCGGCGTCAACGGTTTTACCGTTTGTGTTTTGTGGCTGTGTTGCGTGCCGGTCGATTGGTTCATTGCTGCTTCGGTCTTGATATTTTTTGGTCGCCTCGTTTCAACAAATGGGTCCGATCAGGGGCGAAAGCGCTAAGGTAAGTTGGACAGAGTGGTCTGCTTTAAAAGCCGTGATGAGATGTGTTGTTTGCAGGCGGTGGAGGGTCTGGAGGAGGGAGTGCAGTCTCTGAGGCTGGGCAGTGGAGAGAGACGCGGTGGCCGTCGCGATGACATGGACATGGTGCAGTCGTTCCTGCACACCCGACCCAGTCACATCGAGGACAAGCGAGGTGAGAGCTGGTTTGGTTGTTGGTCGGTGACTGAGTGGTTTAGGAGAGAAGGGCGAGCAAGTGGTCTGCGTGGCCAACTACTTGGCCGTTATTTATTATATCCTACCTAGGGATGGGCACGTAAATTAATTTTCGTAACGCGTAGCGTAAATTAAGCGCCGATTTTTAATTTACGTTACGTTTAACAATTACAGTAATTAAAAAAATCCGGATGCGGAAATTAAACGAATACGAAAATTAAAATTTAGCAATACGTAAATTAATTTCCGTCCATGAATTAATTTACGTTCCTAGCGCAAAACTGATTTTTCTGTTGAATCCTGAGCCCCCCGCATTGTTTTATTGTATTATAGACATATTTTTGGTTACTACTGAATCTTAAATGCGACTTTTAAGGCTAATTTTTCGAAAATTCTTCGCCCAGAAGCCGAATCCTACTCTTCGAACTGCTAAACCGGTTAATTTCGGTCACTTTTACGGTCGGAATATCCTTTAGATACGTTTTTGAAGGTTTGAATTTGTCACATACATGTAACAGGGGGGTCTGGGGGGGTCTGCCCCCCACCCGACTTAGGCCAGACCCCCCGAGACGATTTCACCGACCCCCCCTCCGATTTTTCTGGCAAGTAAATTTTCAAGCAAATTTTTGCAATTTTTTTACAATTTCAGACACAAAAATTACCAAAATCGCCTGCAAAACAGCACTTTTTAGCTGTATTTCAGCCCAAATTAGCGATTTTTTGCGATTTTTAGCCCAAAAATTGCGATTGTTTCGATTTCTGAGCGTTTTTTAGTGCCCACCCCCCTCCCCCAAAATTTTGGCTCAGACCCCCCCGGCCGGCGCCAGACCCCCCCCAACCCCCCTCCCCCCATCGGCGGATGACCTGTTACATGTATGATTTGTCAATATGTTATCTCCCTGTATAAGAAAATAGGCAGGAAAGCCATAAATTCGTGTGTTGGTGTTGTACTACTTTTGGAAAGTTCGGGGTTGAAAAATAGGTTCAGTTTTAAGTGAAAGCCAACATCGAAATTTCAGGTTCAATTCAAGTCCATCTTCTAAAAAACCTGGACAATACGTTCAGGTTCAAGTCCACTGATATCTCCAAAAACTGTAGAAATTTTGCGCTGCTTGTAACTTTTCTGAACTATAAGCCTTTCTATTGGCAGTGAAAAAATAGATCAGACTTTACAGGGCAGTGTACTTTCGTTTTCTGACATTTTCAGTTTGAAAATAGGTATAAAAACCTGAAATCTTTAAAATTTTGTGCAATCCAACCGAAAATTTTACATAGTTTGCCTACAAATTGCACTCGAAATTTGAACCTATTGAGAAAGTCCAGTAAAACGGAACAGGTTCAACTATGGCTGAAATAAAATAGGTTCAGGTTCAGGTCCACAAATTTCAGGTTAAAACCTCTTAATAGATCCAGGTTCAGTCGAACTTGCCAACAGTATGTTGTACATTTAAAATGCATTCAAACAGAGAAGTGAAGTTACATAATTTTCTTCACTACTACTTATACTAATACGGTAATATGGATTCGGACCCCGGACCCCCACCGAATTCGGACCCCAGCCTGGTACGGAAACACCGGTTTGTGGATTCGGAACCCCACACCGGGGCTCGCCCGATCTGGGCTCGCGAGCCGAGCCGAACCGAGCTTTTTCAGGCTCGTGAACATCTCTAGCGTGCACCTCGTTTCCGAGGTTCAAATCAGAGCCTCTGATCAGGATCAGAGCTCTGAACCGAGCACCTAATTCTGACACGGTCCCTAAACCGAAAAAGATGGGAAGCCAAACTTTACGACGACCATAACACCCACCGGCTTGAAACGGACTTCCCAAACAGACCCACAGCAGTCCAAATAAGCCCAAACCAGACATGGGCAAGGGGGCTGAGGGGGGGTTGGCCCCCCCTCAGGCTCTGACCTACCCCCCTCAGCCGGCCGCTACCCCCTTCAGGAATTTTTGGAAGAAGTTTGTATAGAAAATTATGATAAAAATATGCCTGGATTAGGTGTAAATGAGCTCAGAATAGCTTATTTTAGCTTATTTTAATGAAAAACGAGCTAAAAACCTTGATTTTAGCAAAAAATCGGACTTTTTGGCTTACCACCCCCTCAGCCCCTCCTCAGGAGCTCCTACCCCCCTCAGCCCCCCTCAGAAATTGAAAATTCTACCCCCCCCCCTCAGCCGAAATGCTAGCCGATGTCTGGCCCAAACCAAAAAAGATTTTGATCGGTGTGTGTACGTAAACACTTGTAACAATGTTTTCAGACTCTACGTACTCAAAGCGAAAACAAGCACGAGCATGTGCTGGGAAGATTACCGGAGTACCAGGGAATCAAACTGTATATAGACGAGCCCAGAACAGAAACAAGTGAGTATACAGGTGCCAAGGCGCCGCGCCAATCGCAAAAACAAGGGCTCAAGAGTCCAGAAATACAATCAATCGAGACCTTGACCGTCAAACAGTGTCCCTACGAGAGAAATGAGCATATAAGGGAGAAATTTCCAGTGGGACGCCCGCCGCGTCCGCCACACCGAATCAGTAGAGCGAGGGCAAAGAAACGGTGGATGAACCAAGAAGCGCACAGATTGATCTACGACTTTTGAACTACAACTTCCAACTTCTCGCATGTGGCCCTTTATGGGTTTACTGGTCTGTCCATGTCCGTGTTGTAATAAACCTTTTTTTTTATTAGACGTTCAGTTCAGAAAATGTTCAGTTGAAACGTTGAAACTAATCCAGTACATAACCGGTCTACAAAATGCTATAAAAAATATTTGGTACATCGTTATCTGTTTCGTACATCGTCGATTTCAAACAATTTTATTTGAGTTTGATGTGTACGAAAATGGTACACATTTACTCGAAAATAATGCACGCTTGGTTGGTTCTGCGGTGAGTTCGCTGCCCTGCGCGAGGGTGGCCCCGGTTTCTGCAAGAGCGATTATTTGTGGCTTCGAAACAAGTCGAAGTGCATGCACTACTACAAACCATTGATAATGCAGTATGTTTAAGAACATGGAACTACCAGCTAGTGCTGTCGACGCTAGCTGCAGTACTAACGGAAAATCAGTGTCATGGACAGGTATAGGTTCAAATACAAAAGCTGGGCGAGGAAGGCGCCGCTGGCACTTCAAAGGAAAACGTACCAAACAGAGGAATAGAGACAAAGCACCCAGGTAGCTAGCATAGATCGACTGCATACTAAAGTCTGTTAAAAAATGATTGCCGGTTACGAAAAAAACCGATTTTTTCGAAAGCTGTCTCAAGACCCCAACTTCCTTTATATCAATCGACAACAACTTAAAAGCGCTATAATATGCAAATATCAAATCAAAAGTTTTGTGTTTTTCGGGAAAAACCAATTTTCAGCAAAAGCGCCGAATCGCGAAGCGGACTCCAGATTCTTATAACTCGTGCAGTTGCGAGCATACACGGGCCGAAAAAATTGGAGGGGTACGGCTTTTCGGCGGGAGGATGCAGAGTATAAAAACGCTTTCCCAAAAAAGGTCGTCGGATTTTCGGAGGCGGTATGGCCCGCCGAGGGTGTGTGTGATGCTTTTTAAAAAGTTGATTTTGCAGAAAATTGGTTTTTCCCAAAAAGCACGTACAAAACTGCGCGCAACCTTTGATTTGATATTCGCATCTTACAGCGCTTGTAATTAACTATCGATTTATTTAAAAAAGTTGGGAGTCTTGAACAGTTTTCGATAAAATCGTTTTTCCGCCACCGCCAATCATTTTTGAACAGACCTTAGCACTAAAAGATTGGCTGGGAAAGCATGTGTACAGTAGATGTAGCATACATACATGCGCCGAAAAAATGAGTCTCAGACGTAAACTTTCAACTTGCAGGTAAATAGGATAACTAGGAACTGAGATTATTTTCATATTCCGCTGATGTAAAAAAGAAGATTATATGAAGAGATATTTTTGTAGAGTCGTCCACAAATAATGTCGTTTCTGAGAAGCGGTATTCTTGAAAAACGATACGAAAAGACAGACCTAGCAAAAAACAGAATAGTCAGCTTTTTCAGGTATTCAGAAAAGCAATACGTGCAGAAAGTAAAAAATTACAAGTCCAAAACTGTGCTACGTTTGTATTTTCAACTTGAGCTAATCAATCTAAAGCAAATCTTTTTTGAGTTACACAAAGGGCTTTCAAGGTAACATGGGTGGCATTCCTTCAATACAAATCCAGTTATAAATTTTATTTATGCATTTTCGGACAACAAAACAAACGAGATAGCACCGTACGTAGGTCAATACTCAACGGAAAACGTTACCGCATTAGGAGGTTCCAGAAACGATTACGCTGATTATTGGGAAGCATGCATGTAACAGCTCCGGGCCGACCTGGGGGAGGGCGTTTTGCCCAGAGGGGGTACAAAATTTCAAAAAGCTCCAAAACGCCTGGAAATGCGTTTTTGGCACGTTTTTCAGTAAGGACGCTAAAAATCGTTATTTTAAGCTGACAAATAGCGTTTTAGAGCTAAAAGCAAGCAAACAAATGACAAAAGGGCTTCCAAAACCCCGATTTCTCTTAAATATCAGCAGTAGAAACGCCAAATTCGGTTTGCAAAGGCTTTTCAAGCGAATTTTAGGAAATTCTATTTTTCGAAAAATTGGTGATTTTTGAGTCAGTTTGTTAGTACAGGAGGGAGCCACTACTACTAGTACTTGTAGGGTCGGGGGTCCTTAAACCTGTCTCGGAGTGGGGGCGGGGCGAGGGGATTAACCCCCAAACCCCCTTAGTACATGTATGTTGGGAAGGGGTCCGGGCCTCGAGACATTATGGCCGGCCCGATGGTTCATCCCTTAAAGCAGACCTTTGTCACTACCGACGCATCCGGTTATGGCATTGGTGGGATGCTGTCTCAGGTGCATCACGGCCAGGAATTCCCAGTCGCGTTTGGACACCATACTCTGGACGCCACCAAGCGAAAGTGGGACACCACCGAAAAGGAGGCCTATGCGGCGATGTTTTTCTGCGAGTATTGGGAGAAATACTTGCTTGGCAGACACTTCACGCTGCGAACGGACCACCAAGCGCTACAAGCACTGCTACATCGACAAACCAACCAACGAAAATCGCAGAAGTTCGAACGTTGGGTGCACAGACTCAACGTATTCGATTATGATGTGCAGTACGTGCCTGGGGACAACAACCACATGGCAGATGTCTTGTCGCGCCTGCAGACCGATTCTGCACCCAGTGGAGTGATTCGTTGCGTCAAAGAGTTGGGATTCTCAGCCGGAAGAATCGCCAAAGCTCTAAGGAACGACCCAGTGCTGAGTAAAGTCAAGCAATACTGCCTGGAGGGTTGGCCAAACAGAGCCAAACTGCCCGGCCAATTTTGCAACTTGCCTTATCCCAGGATGAAGGACGAGTTTTCGGTGGAGGACAAAACAGGACTGGTGTTGCGAAACAACAGCCAGATCGTTGTTCCACGTCCACTCCGAAGAGAACTACTCAGCAAAGCCCACGAAGGACACCCTGGGATCGTCCGCTACAAACGCAAGCTCAGGGAAAGCTACTGGTGGCCGGGGATGGCTACAGAGAGCGAGGAGTTTGTACGCCACTGCAGTGCCTGCCTGGATTCCGCCAAGTCGCAGCCTAAGGTGCCCACACGAGGAGAGCATCTCTATACATCGGAAGAACCATGGGTGGAACTGTCAATGGACATCACAGGTCCGTTTGAGACAGCCCCAGCCCACAAGAAGTGCGTAGTGGTGTTGCTGGACAACTACTCCAAGTATCCGGAAATCCTCTGCACCACTGATACGTCATCTAAGAAGATCATCCAGTGGTTGAAGCAGGTGTTTGCTAGGTACGGCAATCCTGCTAGGATTCTCACGGACAATGGACCACAGTTCGTCAGCCTGGAGTTTGAGGAATTCCTACAGGAGAGGGACATTTTCCACCAGAAAGCTCCAGTCTACACACCACAGCAGAACGCATTCGTGGAAGTGTTCAACCGGTACCTGAAACACCATATCCAAACCTTCACCAACACTCAGGAGTGGGAAGAAGGACTGACGCAAATTCTGTGCCATTACCGAGCTACAGCTCAGGAGGGTGAGCGTGAGAGCCCCGCGGAAAAGCTGTTTGGACGCCGGCCGCGCCTCGCCTTTGAAGTTTGCCGTCAGTCGCGCCCCAAAAAGGAGGAGAGGGAGGAGGATTTGGAAAGCGCTCGAAAAACGGTTGCTCGACGCTCGAAAAACGGTAATCGTTGGAAGAAAAAGAGATCAGTGAACAAGAACGTCTTCATCTGTTCAGTGTGTGCGACGCCGCCCAAGTACAGACGACGGTGGTTGATGCAACGTCACATCTGCGAGGTGCATCTGCAGTGGAAGCCGTTCATGTGTGGCTTGTGTCCGAGCAATCAGACCTTCTACACGGAATGGGAGTTGTACAGCCATTTAAGACGTTCCCATCGCAATCAAAATCAACCTGGCAAACCGGTATGTCTTTTCTTGGCAAGTCGATACTGCTGTAGCCTCATAAAACAAGGGTAGGGGTTTGGTTGGGGTTGTTCAAAACAAAAAATAGGCAGACTGCCGCATCCTAGGTTTTTGTCTAACCCTGTTTTTCTTAACTGTGCGGTATATATAAAGTAAGCCATACATGTAACAGGTCATCCGCCAAAGGAGGGGGTTGGGGGTCTGGCGTCGGCCGGGGAAGGTCTGAGCCCGAAAATTTGGGACGGGTTTGGCACTGAAAAACGCTCAAAAATGGCAATTTTTGGCTAAAAATCGTTAAAAATTGCTAATTTGGACTGAAATACAGCTAAAAAGTGCTGTTTAACGGGCGATTTTGGCAATTCTTGTCTTGTGTCTGAAATTGCAAAAAAATCGCAAAAAATTGCTCAAAAATTACTTGCGGGAAAATCGGAGGGGGCTCGGAAAAATCGTTTCGGGGGTCCCCATCCGAGGAGTCTGGCTTAAGTCGGGTGTCTGAGCCCAAATTCTAGGGAGGAGCGTTGGGCACTCAAAAACGCTTAAAATCGCAAAAATCGCTAATTTGTGCTCAAGTATAGCTAAAAAGCGGGCGATTTTAGGAATTTACCGTGTAGTGCTGTTTATAGTACCCCCTATTTATAGTACCAGGGGTGCTATAAATGGAGACAGATTTTTATTCTACGTGAGCACTTACATAATATTAATACAAAATGTCGGAAAATTATAGGATTTTTGGTAGTAAACATTGTTTGTGCAAGCAAAAACAGTAGATAATGCAATCATAGAGCCTAAATTTTTTTTGACGAAAGTTTTTATTGATGTAAAATTTAAAAATAAAATTAGTAGAGTGGTTAGTAGATAAAGGATGACTAGCAGCTGGATCTGATGTCACTGTTTGTTTGTAGAGCCAGTTTTCTTAGCACTGATTGATTTAGAGCAAGTACTACATGATACGTCTCTTGTTACGGGCTCAGAATGTCAAAGAAACGTAGGTATTTACCCCAAGTTTGCTTAAAAGCGTCTTCTTTTTTCAGCATTTTGCTTGCAAAAAATGCAGTTTTTAAACTAGCCTTAACAAAGTGTTGAAACGTCATGACTGACGACAGCTCTTTGACTTCATTTCTTGATAGGTTGTAGATAAACTGCTTTGCATAAATGCCTAGCAAGTTCAACACCTTAGAATCAACGTGTAAGTCATACTCTTGACCAAAAAGCGCAGTAATCAGGTCGAAGGAGGTCTGCTGATGGTCTACGTCATAAATGAGTGCTTCCAGCATTATAGCAATAGAGCCTAAATAGATTGGGTCGATCGCTAGGCTCAAAAGGTGGCTGGAGTTCTAGCAGAAATTAACTGTTAAGGTGAGCTCGGACGGAGAGGCGGCAGTGCTGTGAGTGTTGGAGATGGGTGAAGGCGAGGAGTGCCAAAGGTCATGCGCTCGTGCACTTGGATGATTTCGTGTTCCAGTGTTCCCATTGTCATCATGGCAGCAACCGTCGGTCGTCTCTGTTGCTTCACATCAGTCGCCAGTGCCCCAAAGCCAAGATCCAAGTGCAAACTCCCAGTGAGACCGTTGCGGCTCTGACCAAGCTCTGTTTCCAGTAGGACCTTTCTGGTCATTTTTCCCGACAAGTAGCGTTTGTTTTTCGTTTCCTCTTTGTTCTGTTGTTGGTCAGTAGTACATGTAGAACGACATGAACGAATATGTTGTACTAATAGAATAGCGGTGTGCATGTAGCCTAAAAGCAGAGCATATAAATCTCGCGGTCTAGTGTTCGCAGAAGTTGCTGATGCCGTAATGTTGATGTCACAGAAGCGTGTACTAACTGGTGTTCCAGGTTCCAGAAGCGATCTTAGTTCTACTGTAACTGTCCTAAACAATTGTCAGTTTGCCGCACGATTCTGCTCTGTTACTGTACGTATGTTGGCCAATTGGGTATGTATTGCGTGTGGTCTCTATTCCTTGTAAACTGATAAAAACAGAATACGGTAAGTCAGTAGACAGAGCAGAAGGTAAAGAAGAGATCAGAGAGTAAGCTGAATGATGTTCAGGCTTGAAATTCGTATCGAGCACTGTGGACAGTCAGGGGCTCACGCTGTTCATGAAACCTGGGATGGACACATCCGCACACGCGGCTTAGGACAAGTGCAGCTACAGTAGGAGAACATTTTAAAACAATGCGGTTACTGTACATTGGAGTCGCTAAATTTCTGATCCTTAAACAAACACTCGTTCTTCTGACCTTCATAGGCAGTGAGTTGAAAATTGGTTTAATTAGATTGTGCACAGTCGGAACTAATGGCATAGAACAAACAAGTAGTAAAGTAATTTCAGTGTCATTAATCCTAGGGACCTAGTCATCTGGTTTTGGTTTCTTTTCGCGTTTGCGCTTTGAGTCCCCCCTCTTTGAAGATCGTTTCCTTTTGCTTGATCTACTGGATGAGCGTTTGCTTTCGCGTTCACTCCTTAACTCTTCCTTTTCCTTACGAGGGCGATCGTGTGTAGGAGAATTGGTCTGCACGTGGTGCGGTTGCGCATTAATCTGAATCAGTTGCTTGTGTAGATCGGCGAAAGAGGGTCTCGTCTTCGGGTCGACCTTGAAGCAGCGCTGCATCAGTAGTTCGACTGCTTTCGAGGCTTCAGCGGCAGCAGGCAGCTTCGGTGGCCGGCCGGACTGACTTCTAATCAGAACTTGGTTTATGTTGTCGTCGCCGAACGGTTGCTGGCCTTCGGTGAACACCTCCCACATCATCGCTCCGAAACTCCAGACGTCCGACTCTGCCGACGGCTCTGTTTGCAGTCGCCAAATTAGCTGAGGAGACATCCACTTTTTATACTGCACTTCGCCCATTGCCTCCACCGACAGTGTGTCCCAGTAGTCCGACACCTTGACAGACTTTAAATCATCGATGAAACAGTTTCGCGCGCACAGTCTGCCATGGGCGATTCCCTTGCTGCTCAGGTACCGCATAGCGTCAGCCACTTGACTGCAGAATCTGCAAACAGTTGCTCTCACTAAAACACCGATCGTTTGTGGAACTGACCGTATTTTATGTCTCTGGCGTATGCTGCCCTTGTGGTCTTGCAAGTACTGTAGCAGAGATCCCTTTGGGCAAAACTCCATCACAATTGATTGTTGACTACTGTCGGCGATTGCGCCATAAAACCTAACGAGGCGCCAGTGGTAGAAATGCGTGAACTTGAGCGTCGCTGTCATCCTATAGAGAGCGTTGTTGTAACTAAGAACACACAAATAATGACAAACAGATTAGACGAGTGTGTTATAAACAGTACAAATCTTTCATCACACCAGAGTGGAAAAACGGAGAGACAAGGAATGGAGAGATGGCATTTGCTGGGGCTGTATTCGCTTGGGCTCTGCTTGAAGGACACATGGAACTCATGGATTTGAGACTTGTGAAACAAATGGCGGAAACGAATGACATCACTCTGCTTGGATGGGCGTAGAACTGGGTGGGCATTTGTACACTGGACTGGTTGGCTTGTGGGCATGGAACTTGGGTTTGGTGGTGCTTGGACAGTGGAAGAGGTGGCGTGGACACATGTAAGGGGTGGTGGTGGTGGTGGTAGAGAGTGGTAGTGGTGCTGGTAGTGGTGGGAGAGCAGACGTAGGCTTGGTAGAGTTTGGATGGCTTGTGGAACGATTGAGTGGTTGGCGCACACAACACAACAAAAACGAATGTCTCGGCACCAAATGAAGAGCTTATTGTAACAAAGAACACACAAACAATGACAAAGAGATTATGTTTATGTTATAAACGGTACAAATCTTTCACAATCTAAGTTGCAAAGCCTGGCTGCCAGATCGAAGATTCGTGGACTTCTTGAAGATCTGCCTGAGGGAGGAGCTGAAAATGTTAGAGCAGGCTGATGTCATGCTAACAGATGTTGAAACTCTTTTGACAACATTTTTCATTGGCGCCAACAGATTTTGCATGCTGTACATCAAGATACGGTCAAAAAATTCTGCAAAGTGGCAAACAATCTATGGCAAGCGGGTCATAATGATCTCTGTTTTCTCAACAGGAACAACAGGGCCTTGTTTTTCAGTATTCTTGAGGGCTATTTGATATCGTCATTTGCTCAAACCTGGTATGAGCTGCAAGATCTCTTTGCGTGATCTTCCACTGACCACAATAATCGACATAATCTGCGTTTCCATTTTGCTTGAATCAGAATTGAGGTAAACCTCCTTGACGCACATGTGCAGGAAAGTCAAGTTTCAAGTACCGTTTGAACTGTTTCAACCCACATTGAATTGCATTCACTGCGTGGATTTTTCCACCATGCCGTTCACGTTCAACCTGTGTCAGGATTGTAAACAAACAGTCCAAAGCTTCAGCCCCATCTGTTGTTGTGTTGTCTAGCCCTGTCACACTTTTTTTCTGCAGTGAAGCCGCAAATACAGTCACAACCTTGTAGAGGACTCGCTCAAAGGGGCATGTTTGTAGCAAATTTCAGAGCAGTAAACTTGCTAAAGCATGAATAGATGGGTAGTAGACATTGTTTGGAGGCAGTTCGGTTTTTCAATTCTCTCTCCACTTTAGGGTTCTGCTGCTGTGGGCTATGTCTTGCAAGTATTCTGACTCCGAGATGTGATGCCATAGATTGAGTTCTTGGTTTGGAGCTGCAACTGTTAGAATACCCTCAATGCCACTTGAACAGGTTAAAGCTTTATTACAATGCACATGAACACCGGACAGACCAGTAAAGAACCCATAAAGGGCCACATGCAAGGCAATCACCAGGGACGAACCGCTACTATGTGTTTAACGCTGGGTGCATGGAAGACAGAGTTGCTACCACTACACCATTGAAGCAGACAAGGCAGACAGGTTGCAGCCAGTCTCTTCTTCTCTCGTGCACCAAGGTTATCAAAGTGCTTTGCTAACTGGTACTTCAGTTGCACTGGTGTCTGGACTACAAACTCTGCATTGCAGCAGAAGACAGTAGAGCCATTGCCTCTCCACTGTCGGCTTTTGGTAGCCTCATTTTTTGTGCTGAGCACAGCATGCAGTTCAACCCAATACAGAATAATGAATTCCCATATTTTCTAGGTGTTAGAAAAAACGCTTGTATTATGCACAGAAATTTACCGATGTTTCTGGAATCTGACAACAGAAAACTATTTTTTGCTGGTATACTAGCTCTATTGCTTGACATAAATACATCAAATTAATCTACAAATCAAGCTCTCTTCAGCGGTATAAACCATTTTGTAAAAGGAATCCATCAGACGAAACATCAGTCATTTGAATTTTTTGGTTAAAACCGAAAAAGTAAAAAAATAGGAAGAATTTTACTGACACCCAAACTTCAGAGGCTATAAAGTGGCCGTCTACCATCGATGACCCCCCAATATTTTTTTATGGATCGAAAGCTTATGTTACGAAGTGTTTAGAACTGTAATCAGCTCGGAATGAATTTGCCTAGTTTTTGAGATATGCTCGATTGAAATTTTCAAGTCATGAAAAATCGCATTTTTCGAAGGTTCTCGTTGAAACGAAGAACACCACGAGATTCAGCGTCCCCGTTTTGACTAATTTAAAGTATTTAATTTCACTGATTCAGAAAAAATAATTTGGTCTGGCTCAAAAGGTTTCCCCAACCATAACTATAGTACAAATTTAGCTAGGAAAATTTGCATATCAGATTCGTTTTCTACATCGAAAACTGTCCTAGAATATCGATATTAGAACTTTCAAAAACGGTTTTGAATTTTTTTGACCCGCCTGTTGGCCCGTTTTCTCGTGCAGAGACAATTAAGTGTATTGGCACACCAAAAAAGTCCGTTCTAAAATAAAACCGAAAGCAGACGCGATTTTGTGTGCGAATAACATACATGTAACAGGTCATCCGCCGATGGGGGGAGGGGGGTTGGGGGGTCTGGCGCCGGCCGGGGGGGGGGGTCTGAGCCAAAATTTTGAGAGAGGGGGGTGGGCACTAAAAAACGCTCAAAAATCGAAAAAATCGCAATTTTTTGGCTAAAAATTGCCAAAAATCGCTAATTTGGGCTGAAATACAGCTAAAAAGTGCTGTTTTGCAGGCGATTTTGGCAATTTTTGCGTGTGAAATTGTAAAAAATTGCAAAATTTGCTCGGAAATTTACTTGCCAGAAAAATCAGAGGGGGGGGGGCGGTGAAATCGGCTCGGGGGGGGGCATCCGGTGGGGGGGGGTCTGGCCTAAGTCGGGTGGGGGCAGAACCCCCAGACCCCCCTGTTACATGTTTGGCGAATAAAGCTTTAGAGGCGGAAAGCACAGCTAGACACTTACTAGACGTAGATGGCAATTCCTGGTTGGCCTGCTCTTGAATCATTCTCAGTCTGGCTCGGTCTAATTTGTCGGCATCCTCCCACAGCGAGCACTTGGTACATACAAAGCACTTTTTGCCTGGGTCTCTCGGATGCCTGAAACGCACACCCTTCATATTAACCTGGCCTACAGCAATACCATTTGGTACTTACCCACAGAAATGTACATAATCGATGTTAGGCTGCCGACACAAGTAACACATGGTTGCACGACAACGGGCACAGGTCAGTTTGTTGCAGCCGCCTTCCTTGCTCAGTGGCAACTTGCAACTGTGACAGTAGCGGATCACTTCAGTGGCCATCTGTTCTTCGCTGCAACTGCCTCAGTTACCTACATCAACTATCCGCCGATGAGGGGAGGGAGTTGGGGTCTGAGCCCAAATTTTAGGCGACGAGGTTGGGTATGAAGAACGCTTGAAAATCGCAATTTTACAGGCGATTTTAGCGTCAGAAATTCGGAAAAATTGTAAAATTTGCTGAAAAATTACGCCAGAAAAATCGGAGGCGGTCGGAAAACATCGTCTCGGGGCAGTCGTGTGAGGGCCGATCCCTAGACCACCCTGTTATATGTATGCACCAAACAACGCGTATCTATTGTACAGCTTCGCACGTCACCATGTTCTACTACCCAAGCCCAAAAAAACTGTTGTCAGGAAAGTCGGAACTTGGAAAGGTTGACGGCGTGTTTATGTTTTATACTCAATGTAGGTTCAGTATATTACGCTTTCTAGCGTTAAAATGAAAAAATGTAGAAGCTAAAACGGATTTCCAGGCTTTTGTCGATCATTGTAATTTTCTGGCCGAAATCCCCTGTACCCAGTCCAAGATGACAAAACCCCTGCAGTTTCCCTGGACAATGGACTGTACACGTAGTGTTAAAGCAATGACGTTACAGTTAAGCTCAAAAAAATTGCGAGTTGGCGTTTCGCCACTAGGGTCAAGTTACAGCCAATGGATGCTGGCAAGCGCCCCTAGCCAATAATTACGTAAGGGTCATCTGCTGGCTGCTGGCCGGACAAAAGCTAGCTACGCACTCTCAGCTCACTCAGCACACCCCCAATTTGTAAAAATAGGGTAGCCAGCGTAGTGTTGTTATGACTACTAGTCAAAGTCAAAGTCATAGTTAATACTTTTGTGATATCGCAGTCAAACGGACAGGTAGTCAAAGTCAAAGTTTGACTACCTTCGCTACCATAAATACGTAGTCAAACGAAGACCAGGTAGTCAATCCGTTTGACTATGACTACATTTTATTATAAGAGGCAAGCTTTTCAGGCGTATTTTACCACTTTCCGCTGTTCGCAACAAAATATTTGACAAATTTGATGCATTTTTAAGAGTCAGTTCGCGAGAGAATCGACCCTTGTTCTTCACAGCTATGTGCAAGTCGAAAAATCGAACTCAGGCCTGGGACCTCCGGTTTGGGGAAGTTGTACCTAACGATGACTTGTGCTAAACCTGAAGAGCACAGCCCTCTAGGTTCCCTGGTCCGGCAGAGCCAGCCCTCGGAAGCAGGGTGGGCAACCATCAAAATCGGACTGTCAATAGGTCATGTTTGACTGAGTGTCACTTGCGATCCA
This sequence comes from Sabatieria punctata, assembly GCA_030248155.1. NCBI lineage: Eukaryota > Metazoa > Nematoda > Chromadorea > Araeolaimida > Comesomatidae > Sabatieria > Sabatieria punctata. The sequence continues at coordinate 13,766 of JASANB010007474.1, read as the reverse complement.
AAGCAGCTAGAACGTTGTGCTTGGTGCCAAACGAATCGTCATGACATGGGCTTTCGTTTCCCGCATAGGTAGTACTGTTTCGCTGTTTCGTTCTCTAACCACCACATCGAATGTGAAAAAATCCGCAAAAAAATTTCATGGTGAAGTTCACTAAATTAGATTTTTCTCGAAAATAAAAAAGGGTACCCTCGGGATTTTTTTATATTTTATAGCCCTGTGAATAGCGCTTCTAACGGTGTATAGAAAGTGGCAAAAACGCATGCCTCTGCATATCAAATTTCCACTCAAAGTTCAAAGATAACCAAAAATTCGCTTATTTACCACTATTTAAGCATGTATCCCATGCCTATGTATGTATGTATGTATGTATGTATGTATGTATGTATGTATGTATGTATGTATGTATGTATGTATGTATGTATGTATGTATGTATAATTATGCTTAGTAGGAAGTTGATTCATTAGAAACTGATAATGAATTTCATAGTGAGAAATGACCAAACTAAGCTACATCAATGGTGTATCCAGGATTTTGCTAAAGGGGGGTTGTAAATTTTTGAAGTTGCCTGGTTGAGCCGCTGCCCAACAAGGGCGAGAAAATTTTGAGAAATTAGCCTTCTAAAAATGGCTTTTAAAAGATATTCTGATCATAAAATAGACAGTTTTAGATCATGGTTAGACAGTTTGAGTACATAATTCCTTCATTTCTCTGATTTTTAGTCAATTTTCCTTCCTACCTCCGCCGCAAAGGTGGGTGTACCGACCCTACACCCCCTGGATACGCCACTGAACTACATCAGTCAAGGATCACTTATCAGATCACCCATTTCTGTTGCGCCACAATTCGTCTTCAACATTGACATGGTTGTGATCATTTATGTAAGCATCACAGCGGATGTAAATGTGCTCATCAGTATCTTGGCTGTTCAATGTCAAGTTGCTCATCTTCATTTTCAGGAACTAAAAGATAACACAAGACAATGAAGAAAATTTGCTGCATCCCTATTACTCTGAGTACGCTGTCGCTTTTGTGCAGGTCCTCTTGGCCTGGTAGCCGTGCCATCACTGCGTGCTTTGCGTGAAAAGTAGGACATAATTTGTTGCTCCGTAGGACATAATTTGTTGCTCCGTAAGGTACTCGTTTGGCTGGAAACGAAGTGAAGCTGCAACATATGTACATGAATGTAATAATTAGGATTAGGTTTCAGTTAATGTGCTAACCACTAGAATCCCGAACATAAGGCATTTCCTTTGCCAGTGTCCCAGCATTATGCTTCATTCGGTCTGTACGACGTTCATCAAACTTCTCATCCAGCCAAGCCACCTGGTTCGAGTTAGAGCGAATGTTTGGTGAAGATTCACGCAGAGCCCAACCTGGTTCTAATGGCTTACGTCCTGCGATGCATTGACTATTGATCGCTTCTTCAGTATCAACCTCCCTTTCGAGTTGTTGATTGATGTCACTTGAACTTGTGAAAATATTCTCAAGATTGATCTGATACATTTGCTGAGCCACATCCTGCATTGTTTGTCGCTCTGGAATCATCTGATGGGTACCACTGATGATTATGAAGACTGGGATGCATGGTATGCTATCACTACCAAAAACTGCTTTGGTTTTCAATCATAGTTCATTACCCTAAATCATTCTAGGTTTATTGAAGCAATCTATCAGACCACAATTTGCAAGAACAGCCACATCTACTATTATTACTACGATGTGAGATCTGCTTTAACCTGGAATACTTGGTTTAACGTTATCGAGCCACTGTGAAATGTCTGACCAGTGTGAGTGCCAATGTGTGCCTTCAGTACATTGATGGTTTCAAAAATATATGTATAACTTTATGATAGACAGCAAGTTTGAAATACATACATACATACATACATACATACATACATACATACATACATACATACATACATACATACATACATACATACATACATACATACATACATACATACATACATACATACATACATACATACATACATACATACATACATACATACATACATACATACATACATACATACATACATACATACATACATACATACATACATACATACATACATACATACATACATACATACATACATACATACATACATACATACATACATACATACATACATACATACATACATACATACATACATACATACATACATACATACATACATACATACATACATACATACATACATACATACATACATACATACATACATACATACATACATACATACATACATACATACATACATACATACATACATACATACATACATACATACATACATACATACATACATACATACATACATACATACATAGGCATGGGATACATGCTTAAATAACGGTAAATAAGCGAATTTTTGGTTATCTTTGAACTTTGAGTGGAAATTTGATATGCAGAGGCATGCGTTTTTGCCACTTTCTATACACCGTTAGAAGCGCAATTCACAGGGCTATAAAATATAAAAAAATCCCGAGGGTACCCTTTTTTATTTTCGAGAAAAATCTAATTTAGTGAACTTCACCATGAAATTTTTTTGCGGATTTTTTCACATTCGATGTCGTGGTTAGAGAACGAAACAGCGAAACAGTACTACTTATGCGGCAAACGAAAGCCCATGTCATGACGATTTGTTTGGCACCAACCACAACGTTCTAGCTGCTTTGGATCGCAAGTGACACTCAGTCAAACATGACCTATTGACAGTCCGATTTTGATGGTTGCCCACCCTGCTTCTGAGGGCTGGCTCTGCCGGACCAGGGCACCTAGAGGGCTGTGCTCTTCAGGTTTAGCACAAGTCATCGTTAGGTACAACTTCCCCAAACCGGAGGTCCCATGGCTAAGTTTTCACGATGGCCGATTTTTCGACTTGCACATAGCAGGGTCGATTCTCTCGCGAACTGACTCTTAAGCACTATAGAACACCAAACAACCTTTTTCTCTAAAATTCTGACAACAATGATGCATCAGTCAGTGAATCTCTACTTGATTCAAGTTCCACAGGTCCAAGATTAAAATTATGACATACAGTAGAATATGTACACTTTTGGTTAAAGAAACAACAAGAATTGGCTTAAAACACAAAGGGCGTTTTATTCAATTTACAGCGTTTTTTGCAGAACATGCTGTTTTTGGTTTACAATGAAAATTTTGGAGGGAAAAGAAGAATTCTGCTGTATGTTTTAGCGCCCAACCACTGTTTGTTTCAAAGTGAATGATTTATTGATGCAATAACACCCATTTCAGGCTGACGCCTTGTAACTGAAACATGATAAATGGCTGAAAATCTCAATTTGGCTCTGTTTCAAAAAGTAGTCAAAGTAGTCAAACCAGTGGCCAGCGTAGTCAAATGGTTTGACTACAATATAGTCAAATTTGACTACTCTGGTATTGTACTCAAACGGACGGTAGTCATAGTCATAGTCAAACGGAAATTTTGGTATTGTAACAACACTAAGCCAGCGCCAATTGGCTCTGGCGCTTTCTGAGACCCTCAACTTAACATTGGAACTGTTGTACATAATTGCAGTGCAGTATGTATTCTCGTACCACGGAGAATGGTAGCGGCAAATTCTTTTTCATTAATAGCTCAATAGCCAAAGTTTTTCACTGATCGAGAATTTAATGTTTTAAATTCATTTTTGAATCGTGTAAAATTATAGCTGAGTAGAGTAATGGCTTTGTATAATATTGATCCACCCTATGCCACAACAGAAGGTTTTTTCCAATATTAGCGGTCGCTACTGTCGCGTCCGGTGTTTGGGGCGCCCGGCTATTTCGGCTGCGTTCCAATATTAGCGCCCGATAGCGGTCGTGGCCGAACAACGGGTAGCCTAGCGAAGAGCGACCCATGCGCCCCATCCTATTGTTCGAATGGCCAGCGCTGTCAAAAGTGATGGGATTAGGGATTATGATGAGTATTATGTTGCCAAAAAGTATCGCAGGCACCAGGCGCTTCTGTTCCAATTGGGCAGGCCGGTTGTATTCCCAGAACGGTCGCGAACGTAGCGACCGGTACTACTGGAAAAGGCCTAGAGACCCTCGGAGCTGCAAATTATGTTACCAACAATCTAGCAGTAAAAACATTTCGACCGGCAGGTCAAAAACACGTCATTCTTTGCCGCAATTATTAATGCTATTCTAGCTGAAAATTTAGAAACAACCACAGGTTCACACACATACATAGTTTGCTAATCCTTTGTAATTTTAATGACAATAATGGGGTAGCTCTGCCAACAAACAACCCTCCCTATTGCTGATATAGGTGCAACGGCGTTAATATCAGTTTGGCTGGAAAAGTTTCCGACCGGTAGGTTGAAGACCTTTAGCTTGCTTAACAGGTTGGAAGTGTAAGGACAACATTGCTGGCTACTGTTGCAAGAGAGACTGTTAAGAACGGGCCAGCAGCAGGTTAAATGTTTTCGCAGTCGCAGGGGTTGGAAGCTCAGGTCAACAGATGACCCTTCACTGTCACATATGACGCAATTGGCTGCCTCGGCCAGTCTGGCAAGGCTTGTAATTGGACTCCAATGGCGATCCGCCACCGCGTTTCCCTGTGGCGTTTCGCCAAATCACTTGCAATTTTTTGAGCTTAACTGTATATTGGAATGCAGTGATAGAGTTGCAGCAAGTTCACTCACAATTCTCTCCGTTTGGCGTGTTGGTCATTTTGATCGAGCAGACTGCACTGGACACCCATGTGTTTGGTGTCCCAATCCCGCCGACAGAGACGACAGATCTGTGCCAGACACCGAGCACATTTGAACACCTTGTCCTGCTCTTTAGGAACTTCCATTATGGCCGCGTAATTGCAGTAATGGCACCTTCGAAAGAATCACAATCAACAGTAAGCACAACCCTTAGGAAAGACAGTAAGCAGTAGATTACGTACATACTGTAGATATGTGTATTTAACCCACTCGTATCGTCTGTATATTGATTGTTTTGTTGGTTCTAACAAGTAAACTCTCTTCAATACGTAGGTACGCTACCTTTCCACGTTTTCAGTTCGCACGGCCAACAGTGCCTCTTCGTCTCTGCGTTCCTCCAGTTTCTTTAGATCATCTTTGCTTAGATGATGACGCAGAAAACCTAAATTAGTCAGCTCAACAAATCCACTGTCAAAACTGCAAATTTTAGGCAATCCCTCAGCCCCCTTTTGCCCACATCTGACTGATCGGTTTATCGGCCCTTAGTGCGAATTTTTGCCTATGGGAGGGGTCGGGGGTATGGTCAGCCGAGGGTATTGACCGGCGAGGGGCAGGGGTAACCCCAAACTCCCCGGCCCATGTACTGTATGTCAGCCGGTCTCTTACGAATGTCGAACTCTCCGTCGCAGTCAGCTTCCATGCAGTGCACCGAACCCTTGGCTTGTGCGTAGATGGTCTCTCGGACGTGTCCCAGTACACAGTGCGTGCAGAAGATGTGGCCAGCAGTGCAGGAACCGGACTCGGCTACCAGAGCCTCCTCCATGCAAATGGCGCACTCGAACGCGTCACCGGCACTCGCTCGCACTGACATCCGACGGCTGGCACCGGTCCTGTCTGCCATCTTGGCGCCACTCAGCTGAGCGTTAAGCCAGGTGGGCAAGTGGTCGGGCAGCGGCCGGTCGACACGAGCTCGTTTTATTATACTCAACCGCAATACGCGTGGAGAGCCGGCGTTGCCTGAAAAGCGAACACAAGTATAAGTCTGCTCTGCTTTGTAACCAGAAGAATTGGGCAGAAATTAACGCAACACCTAAACAGTGAAAACAAGACAGCTTGTGTGCGTGAAACGTCAAACATTTCTTGACTTAGTCTACCGGTAGCCAAACAAGTATTAGCAATTTTTTACTATTTTTAGCCGAAAAATTGCGATTTTTGGGCGTTTTTAGTGCCCATACCCCTCCCAAAAATTGAGCTCAGGCCGGAGCCAGACCCTCAACCCTCCCGAAAGTCGAAAGGAGGACCTTCGGGGGATGACCTGTTACATGTATGAGATCGACTTAGATATACCGTTTTTTACAAAATCGATATTTTAAGGCATGAGGAATTCCCGCTTTTGCGGTCGTTTCTGCCATCAAACTACACGCATGTGTGTATAGGATTACTCGAACAATTTGAGTAGACTACCCTGATTTTCAGTTTTCTGCCCGCAGAACCAGCAGGACTTGGAATTTTCACGCCAAACTTACACAAAACATACCTCAGTTATCTTGTTCATATATCCTGAAAATTTAAGCCAAATCAATGAAGAAATGACCGAGAACGAGCCGTTTGAGCAATCGCCGATAAAGCGGGTCAACAGTTTTTTGTTTAATTCGCACATAAATGTAGACTTGGAAAACGAAAACCGATGAGATTTTCTACCCTGTCTGGCAGATTATATCTCCTCAGAAATTTATTAGCAGAACTTTGTATAGAAAACCGTCATAAAGAACGGCTTAAACTATACTGTACGTAAAACAAACTATGTTTAAGATTTCAAAATTCCACCCTCTCTAAACGAAATGCTGGCACCATGTCTGAATACACTGTATGACATAATGGCATGTGTTTGTTGTGGCACCGGTACCGGATTCCTTACCAAATGCCAGACGGCCAAACTAAACCAAACTCACGATCAGCGTTTGCGATCCGCACAAAAGCGTTTCCAGTTCTATCTTTGCTTGGAAGCTGGAAATCGTCCATAACTTCTTTAATGGCATTTGCGGCTCGCAGAAAATTGTAGTCGAACTCTTTTAACACAGACTTTATGCACAATATGGCCAGCTGAAAATAGACACCGTACCATTCACAGTTGTGCATGCAAAACTGAAAATACTGCAGTACTCTGGGGTACTTGTTGGCCAGCAGATTAACCATCCAGTCAGCTTCCTCTGTTCCTGCTATGGCGCACTGCTCTAAAGGATCGCCGCCACGGTCGACACGCTATAAAACAGAGACCAGCGTCTCGATTGGGCCACTCAGTCACGCTCTTACTTCTTAGCATTTTCGCACGTTAGTCGTCCATGCACAGGCAAAGGCTACCGTACGAGTGACCTAACGCGTGAGTAATAGAAATTAGCATATAACTGAACTTACGTAACTAAGACACCTACCGGTACGTGGAAATCACTCACTCGCATTCATACACGCACACAGATTCTGTAACGACAAAAACCAAACCACAAGTAGGGATGGGACCGGTATAAAAATACCGTATACCGTATACCGTAGTGTTTTCGATACCGTATAATACCGTATAGTATGCTGCAAACGCTTTAAAACACCCAGTTACGCTAGTATATCGCCACCAAGTTCTGGTCAAAAACATAGATAAATTATTTTTTGTCGGCCTTTCCTGTGAAAAACACGGCTATTTTTTACTGTTATCTGTTTTGTAAGTACTACTGTCTGTTTATTTAAAGTTTTGAAGCTGAGCCGACAATATATTGAATAAATTTTGAATTATGCCTATTGTAAATATCAACTGTATCTATTTTGGTTGGACAGATTTGCTTCACTGCAAATTAGTGAAATTCTAACCAAAGATAGCTATGTTGATTTTATTCAAAAGCAAAACTGCAGGTTTCTCAACATTTGTCAAGTACTTGTACTATCACATTTTCCATTTCTAGGAAGCCAAAAAAACTGCCATAAAAGTAGATTTTTGTGTTTTTCTAACCGATAACATTGTTTACAAAACCAAAAAACAGTACTGGCACCTTTAAAAGCGCTAAAATGACATGAATTTACTGCAAAAATCTGGCTGATTCCGTTTTAACAACTATACGGTATTATACGGTATAAAAAATACCGTATACCGTATAATACCGTATAGCCAAAAATACCGTATGATACTGTATAATACCGTATACCGGTCCCATCCCTAGTCCACAAGCACGCACGTGGCATGGACCACGGTATACACATGGACACGAAGCTGAAAATTCCCACTATACCACAGTTGCGCGACCCCGAAAATCGATCGAATCAACAAACTGGTGCCTAATCGAAGAAGTACAACGAACGGACAAGTAGCATAGAGATTTATTTCAACTGTGGCACTGCAATCAATAATACAGTCGGCACCAGAACGAGATTTTCATCAAAACAGAGACCAGATCCAGAAATTTGCACACACAACGACGAGATCACATAAAAACGTATCGCAGTCAATCCTTTCTAGACTTGAGCTTATAAGCCTTATTAACAATACCCATCTTACTAGAGCTATCAGACAACTTCTTTACAAGATTCTTGCACAGGCAATTACCTATTTTCGAAATCAAAATACGAGAAAACTCATGACGGCATGAGAAATCAGTGACTAAAACGTCATCAACCGGTTGTTCTTCTTCCAAAAGCAACAGCACAGCTTCAACGAAAGTGGCTTTAATGCTGTGGCAACTGCAACAATGGCGAATAGAGCGTCTGCTCAGCCGTGATACAGGAATAAACCATCCAGGTTTTCCAGCAAATTCCGAAGACAACAACGTTGGACACAACCAAGCCACCGCGGTTGACCTGATCTATCAGCTGACCTATTTTTTGCGGATCGCTGTTCTCGACACTCAACTCAGGCAATTCATCAACGTCGGTGTTCGGATCAAACAGAATGTCTTTGCAGACATCGCATTTTGTGAGCCTGAAAAGCGACCGCATCAAAGCACCGCAGACATAGAAAACAACGTTAGCGTCCGTGCAGTAATGGTCAGATTGGTTTGGCTGTCCCATTATTTGACCAACCCGTGCACTTAGCTCACCGGCCTTTAGTCGGCCACTGCCAGTCAACAGGCGAGGGTACCGCAAGTCTCTCACCTGTATTAACGTGGAATTAATTTTAAAATGAAGTTTGGAACAGTCTCACAGGCAGATCCTGAGTCGCGTCTTGGCCACGGGTAGTTTACGCTATCCCTTGTGTCACGGCGGCCCCGGCATCTGTGAGAGCAGTTGTTTGAGGGTTCGAAACCGGTCGAAGCGACTGGAAGTAGTCGACGTAAAGCCCAACCATGACCTCCGAAAGCCGGTGATGGCCAGTAGGTAAATGGGAACCGAACCGGCGCTGCCGTTGCACCTAATGGCAGGGGAGGGTTGTGTGTAGGCAGGGCTATCCCATTGAAGGGCTCTGAAAAGAGCGAGGGGTGTCCTGAGCAGTCCAGTCCGAAAGGACAGTGGAACTCAAAAACAAACAAACAAACAAACAAACCTCTTCCAATGAGCATCCAGAAAACTTGATCAAGAAAACGGCTCGAATTTGTCGTTCACTATCAAGTAGTTGCCGCGGAGCAATCCAGTAATTTCCACGGGAGGATTGGCGATACCAGGAATATCGGCGTTCTAGTGGGTCGGAGTTGAATTTATTCGACAGAACACAGTAAAATCGAAGCTCAGTTAGGCAATATCTAAAAATACACATATACTTTAAGAAAATGAAAAATCTAAAGATCAGAAATACGCAAACATAAAAGAGCGATAACAGAAAAAACAATGCAAACGTAAAAATATAATAATTACCTAGCAATTTCTACCAATGTCTTACACATGTGCTACGCGGCTAGGAACGTCTCAGAAGTTAACCCTGGTTTATCAGACGACTGCCACTCATCAAGAGTTGACAAGAACTGAGTGAGACTAACTAACTAACTAACTAACTAACTAACTAACTAACTAACTAACTAACTAACTAACTAACTAACTAACTAACTAACTAACTAACTAACTAACTAACTAACTAACTAACTAACTAACTAACTAACTAACTAACTAACTAACTAACTAACTAACTAACTAACTAACTAACTAACTAACTAACTAACTAACTAACTAACTAACTAACTAACTAACTAACTAACTAACTAACTAACTAACTAACTAACTAACTAACTAACTAACTAACTAACTAACTAACTAACTAACTAACTAACTAACTAACTAACTAACTAACTAACTAACTAACTAACTAACTAACAGCAACCTATGTAGGTAGGCTATTAAACTAGAGACGAAGCCGCAAAGAAAAATACCTGATACCGGATAGTGCTTCGGATCTGAAAAATACCGGATTATCCGGTATTTTAACCGGATAATATGTAAAAATACCGGATACCGGGTACTGTTTTTGAGCTAAGAAATACCGGATTATCCGGTATATACCAGATAATACCGGATTATGGTTGCATCTCTAGTACCTACCCTACCCACCTGCTACCTACTACTAAAAAAGGATTCCTTGTTTTTCGAACTTTCGAAAAATCCCTTTTATATAGGCGAATAGCTTAAAAAGAAAGCATTTTACAGGTTACCGGACTACCTTATTCGCTTTCTGCTGATCAAATAACCTATACGAACGTGCATAGACCCGTAATTCGTTCCCGTAAAACTCACCTACTGATTCTGCGAGGATGACAAAAAAGGTTCGAAAAAAATCGTGAAAAAAATGTTAAAAACTGACTAAATTGCGTTAGAAAATCGTTGTTGTACCGGAATTTGGTTCTACAAAAGATTCCATAAGTCAAATATACAAACAAACTACCTAACTCGTTCTTCTTTTCTTCTTTTTTTTAAATTTCCTCCGGGGAGAGCGTCGGGAGCGTTGAATGTTTCAGCTAATGGGTAAACTCACGCGCAACTGCGGTAGAGATGGGTAAATGAAGGCGGTTTCAACTTCGTGTCCATGTGTATACCGTGGTCCATGCACGTGGCCACGGTGACTACTAAAGTTCGCAGCATCGCATCCAGTCGCATCCGTTCGCGTCCGCCAGAACACCATTACTTTGTGCCCTTGCTTCACCACAACAATATTTATTTGATGATAAAATTGCACGAAAATGGAATCAGAAATGTCGGATTACGTTGCGAGACAGTTCAGTTGTGAGGGCATAGTATGCCTGTGTTAACGTGTTTATGTTTTGCGGACTAATTGTGTTCCTGCTGAATAAACATCGTACGTGTATTTCTGTTTGTACTGTACGTGTATTTTGGAGTTAGATTTTAACCAGACTAGCTGAGCTGTATGCTAATTGTTTTGGCCAGTACCTGCCTGTGCCTTCTTTTCTTATCTCGCGTGATAACGCTCTTGCTCTCGCTGTCTGCGTCCCTGCGGGTTGACTATACGATTATCGTTTAAATACGTGTGTGTATGGCAGGGCAGTAAAACTTTTTACCTTGTGTCAGGGTTCTGGGCCGTCTATGCCCTGCCCTATGATTCGGCCCCCACTGTTGACACTGCCTTGTGGCTGGCAAGTTTTTCCGGTGCAGTGCGTGGCCGTCACACGACAGAAAGCCGCCCTCATCCACAATGGAAAAAGCGCATGTGCCACAACTCACGTCAAAGAACTGGCAGATTTGGCGGATGATGATGCGCAACTACCTCGAGTCGCAGGACTATTGGGGAATCGTGCGCCGAACGGAGCCACTGCCCGCGGAAGAAGGACCGCAAGTGGGGAATGCCGACGAAGAAGGAGCCGCAGCCGGACCGCCGAGACAGGTAGACGTGCGAGCCGCCCAGGCGCAGAGGCAAGTGGTACGTAGTTGGTACAAACGTCGTCAGCTAGCCATGTTCACGTTGCTCGCGTCCCTGTCTGCTGAGGTAGAACGGTGCATTAGAATCACAGACGAAACTGATTCAGCCGCTCTTTGGGACAAGTTGGTTGCTCAGTTCGAACAAAAATCGCAAATGAGCCTGGTAGCTATTCACACCGAGCTGAGAGCGATGGTTTATGACGGCAAGTCAAAACCATCCGAATGGCTATCAAAACGACAGAGGTTGTATGATCAACTGCGTGCAATGGATCAGCCTGTAGTCGACTACAACTTCTTCTCGATTCTGGGGCTTCTCATCACATGACGTCCTGCAAGTTTGCCTTGTCCAACTTCGAATCGCTTCCTACTCCAATTTCTGTCACTGTTGCCAGTGGAGCAGTGATACATGCCACCGGCAGAGGAGTTCTGCACTTGATTGACACCACTACCGGCGGTGCTTTCCACATGCGAAACACTCTCTACGTGCCTGCACTCAATGGGACACTATTTTCTGTGCCAGCCTGCGTCGCTTTGGGCAACTCTGTGTCCTTCGAGTCTGGATTTGCTTCTCTTTGCAATCCTACTGGTGCAGTTGTGGCAAAAGCCGTTCCTAGTCGTGGTGTGTACGTAGTGCGAGCTCAGTTGGACAATTCACGTGGACGCAAGGTTTGTGGGGATCCTGTGCGCCAAAACCCCACCTGCGCAAGTTACAGTATCGTGCATGTTGATGATCCGCCGTGTGCCTCTGTTGTAGACTCAGTTACGTGTGGTTTAGCAGCGGTTCAGTCGGAACCCTCAGCGAGCATGCAGATGCAAACGAATCAAGTATGTGGCCGGCTGGAAAGGGCCACCTTAAACGGGCAAGTTTCTGATGCGAAAGCTGATAATGTGCCTTCAGTGTTTCTAGCCAATCAGAGCGAGCAATCGGTACAGATTTCACCAGAAAATCGTGCGAATTACATTGTCCCACTGCCCCATGGGACCCCAGATGGTGATGTATCGGTAACCGCGTGTTCAGTGCGTCAGCCTATTGTTTCAGTGCAGACCTGGCATCGTCGCTTTGCGCACCCCGGGAAGGACATCATGTCGCATTTGTTGCGTGGGGATTTGGTGGTTGGTCTCAAATCGGATCAGACAACGTTCAACGACTTCTGCGAGCCATGCACTGTCTCAAAGGCAAAACGACAACCATTTCCGAAGTCAGCCTCCTTTCGTGCCACTCGACCTATGGAGCTGATGCATACCGATTTGTGTGGGCCGTTCACCCCGGTATCCCATGACGGCAAACGGTATTTTCTTTCCTTAGTGGATGATTATACTCGTATGGTGTTTGTGAAATACCTATCACACAAATCAGATGCAACACACATTCTCAAACAGCTCATTTTACAACTTGAGAAACAATCACAGTGCTCACTTGTCACTTTACGCTCTGATCAAGGTGGAGAGTACACCTCCAGAGAGTTCAACGATTGGCTCAGTTCCAAAGGGGTACAGCATCAGTACTCTGTCAGAGACTCACCACAGCAGAATGGGGTAGCGGAACGCTTCAATGGTGTCATCTTGGAACGTGCTCGTGCTCTTCTTGCAACCAGTGGTCTTCCAAGAAAGTACTGGACTGAAGCTGTGGCGTCAGCAGCTTATGCTCGCAATCGTTCTCCAACGAATGCTCTCACACCAGTTTCGACACCGTACGCTTTGTGGTTTGGTCATCCTCCAGACGTCTCACATCTGCGTGTGTTTGGCTGTGTAGCTTATGTCCATTTGAATGAGAGAGAACGCACATCAAAGCTCACCAATCGCGCAGTGAAAGCGTACATGCTCTGTTATCCTGCTGATATCAAAGGGTACAGACTTCTCTTGGCCTCCAATGAGTCAGTGGTGGTTAGACGCGATGTTGTCTTTAATGAATCATCGTTCTATGGCTGTTCACTTCCATCTGAGATTGATCTTCCTTTGTTAGTCTCTCCAGAATCTGCAGTTCAGGAGGAGAATGAGCAGGAGGAGCAAGTGCAACCTAGTATGGAACTGCAGCTTCGAGTCAACCAAAATCCACCAACTGAGGAACTGCCTGAAGAGGAGGAGATAGTTCCAGTTCCGCCAGATGAGAATTTACCACAACAACCAGCAGAACCACAAGATCGCCAACCCAGACCTGAGAACCAACCACCCACTCAACCGCAGAGAGTGTCTAGCAGACTGAACAAAGGTGTTCCTCCAAAGCGGTATAGTGATTGTTCTGGCCAAGCCAAGG